>CM070100.1:18066486-18271486 GCA_036178185.1 Liparis tanakae
TTTGATTGACTGCGCCATGTCTCCTGGTGTGCATCACGTCTGCCTTGCTGCTCCCACACTGCTGACTCTCTTTAACCGGGAGACATGTAACTGATTTCAGTGTCTCAATAAAACTTGCATTAGTATTTAATCTCAAATTGATCAGATTAATTTGTTTGTTTTCCTTATAGCATTGCACGTTTAATTGCAATAAAGTTTACCAGCGAAAACGACAACAGCCAACGCAAAGTGCATCGACGTCTTACAGAAGCATTAGGGACACTTAATTTCCCATTTGGATGACATATGAGAAGCTTGTCTGTGCGAATCACAAAAGAAGATGACTCATTTGCTTAAAAGAGGCTAGAATGTATGCGTTATAGTCTTGTTTTCGTACTGTCAATGACAACATCAGGTTCACAGCATTATTTTGTAGATTACACCTCTGGTAGATGGCCAGTGAGACTTTATAGAAAGTTTATTTAAACGTTTCAAATTGACAGAGTACGTGTCAAGAGGATGGAGTTTCTATTGTTGTTTGTATCAAACAATTATGACATGGACTCTCATTATATTCTGCAGAATAAACTGTCTGAGACAGCGTAAAGATCTCAATGCTCACATTGGCCAATTCAGAAGTGAAGAGCGCTTTTCAACCTGGACAAGGCCACAGTGACGTGTCACATGGAGCTTTTCACTGCACCATTATCCGACTTAAATTCGTAGATACTGTATGTAAAAAAGCAAGTGGACCTCCATCCTTTACAAATTGTGCTGAACAAATCCTTAAATGGCACTTACCACATTGTGCGTCTGCGTTTGTCCAACAAGGATCAATATGTTGGAGCAGATTATAGAGAAGCAGAAGTTGAGCAGGATGATGGACCGTTCGGAGCGAATATATCTGGAGAAGAAAAAAAGAACGATCAAAACAACAATCGTCATCCGATGATTTAACAAATAGAATGTTGTGAAAATGCTAAATGATTCGTCATCATGTATGCATCCTGCTCGAGTGTTGCAGTTACCTCCACAGCACACCATAGATCACTGCCAACGTGATCAAGGAGAGGCAAGACAGACCACAGCCAACTATCAATGTCACAGATGGGACCCCTGAGTACTCCATGTTCTGTGGAGGAGACAGAGCAGGACCAACCAGTCAGTGGGAGGTTGGATGTGGTTCATGCAGGACAGTAAATCTTTATTGTTGCCCAGAGAGGGAACCAATCAAAACAACAACCGCCAATCTAAATAAATGTCCACCGTGGGTTCCTTAATTCACTGTGAGGTTTGAAGTGCATGCGTGGGCTTGAAGACCATTAACATGCAAGTCTTTCCATTTATCTGATCTGAACTTTCTATTACAAAACAATGGAGGCTGACGAAGAGACAATGGGAGCTATAGAGGCTCAACATTTGTTTGTTTAATTTGATTTTCTTCCAGTCGCATTTGATACCATGTGAGCCGGCCAATCACAGGGCTTCAATTTGGAGGTAGAGGTAGGGAGGTTTACAATCATGCTTTGGCTGCCTTTAGGCCTGAGAGAGGAAGGTAATAGGTGTATTTGTGACATCTCAATTCCTTCTGTGTGCTAATGACACAATGTTTTCCACATGTAACGTCTCATGTCGGCACGTGAGCTCAACATGGTTAAAACACCTCATCCACAGAATCTGTCAGAGACTCACAACAGAAGCATGCCAACGCTGATAACTGGCATATTTCTTGAGCAAATATATGTTTGACAACCCAGCATGCACACACCCTCCCGAGTAAACACACACACACACACACACACACACACACACACACACACACACACACATAATGATAAACACACGGTGAGTTACCCAAATGTATGTGCAAACTACAAATAACCGCCCACAATCTCCCTTCACTGCTGACTATTTAACGGGATAAGCACACCTAAGATTCAATTTCCTTTTGCACCAGAATCCCCCCATCCCCCCCCACACACACACACACACATACATATACACACACACAGGCACGCACACAGGCAGTGTTTCTCCTTTGCATTGGGCTGTACAACCCACAGCGAATAAGAAATCAATAGTCCACTTACTATTTCTCTTGGTTGCTGAGCCAAAATGGCGAAGGTAGATACACGATCACATAAGCATTTCGTATGAGATGCATCTGTTAGCACCGTTGTACATCCTTTTTTGGACCACGCTCCCCAAGAATCGTTCCTGCGAGAAGAATGCAGAGGCAATTAGAGGCTTACATCCAGCGGCGGCGGCACGACTTCACGGGACCTATCGACATCGCGTCGGCTTTTCGGACGTAATAATTGATTCCAAAATCGAGAGCTCTCGAGCCGAATGGACCGTTACATAGAATAGAATAAACGCGAGCAGACACACATCGACACGGCTCTCGTGTGGCTACGAGCAGCATTTCAGCTGGAGCAGATCGAGAGGCAGAGACACGGAGGAGGGGGAGGACGCGCGGAGCTGTCCAAGCAGACCGGGCGCTGATTGATTCGCGACGCGCAGATAGATATCCAAGAAGTGTTGTGGAAACATCGCTATTTCCCCCAAATTGCCGCGCGACGCGAGCGTTCATATTTACCTGTGTGCCTGTGTGCGTGATGCTCTCTTCCTCTAGAGGTTTTTTTTTCCAAACGCCTTCATCCCCCCCCCCCCCTCTCAATGCCCCTGTTATCCGATCTTTTTTTTTCCCCGTTCGGCTGATTTCACCCCCCTCAGCTGTTTTAATTAGCAGCTTTTGAATGCTTCCTTGTGGGAAGGGGGGGGGGATTTTCACTCTGGAAACGGTGGACAGCGTCAGATTGATACTCTTTTTCCTCTCTGCGGGCGTGAGAGGGGGAGGTTGATGCAATGGGAAAAAAAGAAGCGTATACACGCAGTCGCAGGATCTGTTTATTCGGCTGCGGGTCTGGTGACACGACGGGCATAACTGATGCTTTTGAATTATTCCTGAACATCGTTTGACTCTAAAGTTGTGGCTCCTCGGAGCGCTTTGCAGTCACCACTCCCCCCCCCCCGGACCCCTGCGGATCGCGTACCACCCCGCGGAAGCAGCGCGAATGGTTGCAGCCATGTCTCTCCAGCGCGCGCCGCTGCGAGGGGAAATGAAAGCGGCGCTTCTCTTATTTGTCATTCGCCCCCACTTATGTCCTCATCTGCAGAGAAAACAATCCCCCTCGTTAATCAAATGGGAAAATTTAATTTACGAAATGTTTAGCCCGACTGTGCGAGGATCATTTTTTTGTAATTATGATATTTGCCGCATCATAATAACCTGATATATGATTCGAATCACACACAATCAAACACCTGTTGTCCATCTCACTCTAACAGCATCCATGCTCACACCACGACACAGCTAGACAATTCCCCTGAGATATAACATTCATTCCACTGATTTAAAACATGTGAGCGCATACTAGCTGTTGGTTTGTGTACCAAGTGGCTTCTGCCGCGTCAGGCAATCCTGTTTTGTCATTTGATCAATATGGCTGCAATATTTATTATTCCTGGAAGGGACTGTGTGGAGCGCTTTGCAAATTTACAACCAGTATTCTGAGCAGTCTTCAAACAGTAATGCAACAATAAAAAAATAAAAAAAACCTCTTCACTTCACTGATGCATGTACGACTGCACACACCAAGCTGGTCATCTTATATCCACTATAGTACGACTCTTGAACACGTCCTTGTGAGTAACTCTACCGAGCGGCGCCATTTAATATCAATGCAACAGTGACATTGCAACATTGCAACACATGACATGTAATGTAATGACTAAGAACATGTTCTAATGACTTGGATGACATGGTCACTGAAGACTTATTGATGCCAAATGTGTGCATGATGTATAGAGAGAAAACAAAAAGCAATTGGCTAAAAAGTAGGCACCTGTGGATGCAATAACGGCCCATTTTATTCCCAGAATAAAGCCATGCCTATAGTGAACGAGCGAAAGACAGTTAACGTGAAGCTTTACATTGCAGACCTCCAATCTCTGACCAATCACATGTTGCTGACCCAACGGATCGTTGGACTTTATTTTGTAATGACACCTGGCCTAAAGCAGAACATGGTGCACAATCAGAAAGCTTTTATTTTGGCAGCTTTGAGGTGTCTGACTATCTGTGAGTCCATGAGAAGTTGCAGTGCGCTAAGTTTGTCAAAGCCGTCTTTGCTGCAGAGTTTGCGTTGTGCAAAGTCGTACACAGTTAAGAAAACAAACACACAGGAAACACTTTCTGTAACAGTAGTGCTGGCTTGTTTAAGGTCATCTCTGGACAGAGAGACGAGCTGTGAGGAAGAGCCGGGTGACCGACACGCATCGCAGCCTTCACATCACACAGCTGCCCACTCCAGATTATCCTTTGGGTTTGGCTGCTGTTGGCCTCTCAAAACATGATACACACACACACACACACACACACACACACACACATTAAGGAGCAAACACACTCTCCGGTGCAAAGTTTGTTGTGATTTGAGATTGGTAGCACGTGCGATACCTCTACTCCTCAAGAACTTCGAGGGGGATGAATCAGCCACCCCCCCGTGGATGATTCAACCCTCGATGTGATTTGTTCCTAACTTTTGACTCGCTCGATGTTTGCTCCTCCTTTGTGACAATGTGAGAAGCTGACAGGAGAGCGTCCGCGACTGGCGATTTATGTGCGCCGCGTTTGATGTGTTGCCTGACCTTATCGGGTGCTCGGTGGCCTCAGAATATAAACCGTCTCCGAGAGGAAGTGTCAGAGCCGATGTTAACCACAGCGAGAGGCCGATGCCGTGACATTCGTCACACACACTCTTGGTTGACCACTTTCTGTCCATGCAGTGATGTATTGACACGTTTGTAACTTCCATGGCTGAAATGTGTGACATATTTAAATCAAAGCTCCAATTTAAAGTGTCAAGATGCAAGAGAAGTGACAGTATAGTGACTTAGAGAGTGGATAAAGTTTTAAACACACTCATTATTTAAACCCTCATGTCTTACTGAGACAGAGAGATAGATGGCTACAAAACTCCAATTAAGTTTGTCGTCCTTGCTGAACTTTGACTGATCGTGTTTCTCCAGAAAAAGATCTGATTACCAAACCCATATTTTATCCATATTTGCAAACAGTGAAACTCTGTAAGCTCATGATTGTCCAGCTAAACAAGTTGGAGCAGCCGTATAGACTAAATGATTAGACTAGGCTGTTTTGTTTTACCTGTGTGGGTTATATACATGTCATTACATTTTTTAATTGACAACTCTTTGTTTACCACATAGGATTTCTTCAGAAATTCAGGATGATTTTCAAAAAGCTTGTTAAATGAATCGCAAGCAAACATCAGATTAGCCAGATGCTTGGCTGAGGGCTTAACGAGTGCCTTAAGCAATGCACTTTAGGCAATTTATTTAAAGTCTTGAAAGACTGACACACAATGACAAGCAGAAGAGAGTGGGGGCAATGCTGGGAAATTATTCCATCCATCTTGGATCTCTTGATGACAGGGCAATTCATGGGAGCCTGTGCGCCCCACTGAGTGTGTTAACTGAATGAAGACGAAAGAAAAGTAAGTGCTTATTTTGCAAGGAACAGGAACGATCTTAGGCAAGCAAAATAACCTGCAGTTATAGAGGAAATAAATGTCTCCACAGGTGCATACTAAGTGAAGGTGTTTTGCACCAACTAAAATATCTTGTTATGCCAATTATCCCTCTTAAATTCACCCATTACTCTGTCTGTTAACATTTGTTTGGTTTCTACAACTTTCCCTTTGTGTCAGAATAATGCTAATATATTTCATCTAATATTAATCAAACTGTGTGTTCCTCAATTAAATCTCAAGGTCTCTAACAGGACTTGCCAGATTGGTTGTTCCACATATCCATCAATGAAGCCGTTGGTGGAAACTGTTTGGAAGAGGAACCTTTAAAACCTACAGGTGATTTCACTGAGAAAAGTCTACAGTGGAGCTGCTTGCTCTTCTTTCAAATAAAGACAAAATATCACCTGTTTACTTAACTGTCGCTTTTTCCTCATCTATTTCAATAGTCGCCTCTCCGCGACGTGAAACACACAACTAAGCCTCACCTGTAGCTGCCGGTAGCGCCTCAGAGGCTGTGATTGGTCGGTGCCCGGCTTACCAAAAAACAAACACATGACCTGACGAGATGGATTTCTCATGTGATTTGTGATCCCGTAATCGTCTCGTGATCTTGTGACGTAAAAAAAGTGGCAACTGACCACATGTGAATCCTGCTCTCCCATGTATATAGAAACCTCACTCGGTTTATAAGTAAAGCAACATACAAATAAAATAATTACACCCACACAAAGACATTAAAACCTCCTGCTAATGCTAATGCATGGTCTGCATCCTCATCAGCTCAAGGAGTTATTTTTCGGATTCCAGCTTCGAATTACTGTAAACATCGCCCACGCTGTTACTTCTTCCGCCTCCTAATGTTCCAAGTGTACAGAGATCATTGCAGAGCAGAAGACCAGATGTGCTGAGCAAAAACAGAAGCGGTTTAATTTAATCCTCAACAAAAAAACACCAGCAACAACGAATGCAAAGCTTTCCACACTTATTGTCTCCCCAGCAACAGTTTCCAATCGAAACCGACCTAAACACGAGTCTTTCTAATCTGATCAAGTCGTTGGTGCTTTTTGACAACTGCTGATTTCTCTAATATGGAAATGTAAAAGAAGCTCGACATCAATGTAAGACACCGCGAGAGAGCGCTTTGAAAAGAAGTAGAAAGCTTTAATACAATTTTAACCCTCTTGTTATCTTTGGGATTAATTTGACCCCATTCAATGTTTAACGTCTCAAAAAATTAGCATCATTTTGTTTTGCTTCATATTTCATAACTTTCCTAATTTATTGGGGACAACTGGAAAAACCTAAAATTCACATGACGATATGTGTTCAATGTCCTGAACACAACTTATACATTTGTACATTTGACCCTGGGCTGTTTTTCACTGTGTAAAACTGTAAAACATAAGAAATATCAACTTTTTTATTTATTTAAAGGGATATTTAGGTAGTCAACAACAAATATAAAGTGACTCTTAAACTTGTAAATCACTTTTAATTCTGATAATTTTCTGGAGGTTTTAATAGCTGGGGTCAAATTGACCCCACGGGTAAAATATGTTAGTAAATGTGAAGGTAACAGGAGGGTTAAGTGAAAGATAAAGCTAGAGACGTGACTTGAGCTCTACATATATATCACCGGCTGCAGGTAAATGTCATGTTTACGCAACTTGTTGAATTTCTTAAAACTTAAGGAGACCAAACTTGTTGATTGTAGATTTTTATGTTGACCCAAAAGTCGAGGACAAGCTAAATACACCTGTTGTTGTTTGTCTGTTACTAAGCATAAGCACAGCAACGCTGGCCGTGTGTCAAACTGGGCCAATGATGATGTATCTTCTATCTATATCATGATGATGTATCAGAACTCTGCTGATGGAGAACCAAGTCATGCAATGCAGGTACTGTATCTATTGGTCCTTAAACTTCCCCTCAGTTGGCAGTGTTAGGTGTGGCCCGTTTGGCTCAGTTCCAGGAGATCCAGATGTTTCCGGAACACGAAGCTGCAACAGCTGCTATTCACACCTTAATGCATAAATGATTAATAGGTTTTGGCTCCACAGGAAGCAGAGTTTTCTTGGTATATTCATGGTAAGAACTTAAGTACTTAAAGTATCATTTGAGATATGACTATTGAGGTTATTCATGAACGATAGATGAACAATGATATGTTATTATTACTCAGCATTTTAGGTAACTATATTTGGCCATCGCAGGGTCAAAGGTGATTTTTAATGTGTAACATTACAATTTCAGTCCACTATTATACACTGTCTATTAGTTTTACATTAAATGTAATCCTCGAGGCTTTTACTATTTGTATATTCTGCAGACTAAATAATCGAAATGTACTTTAAAAGAAGGAAACACTTAATATTTCAGCACATTTATCCCACTGCAGCTTTGTCAAATGTATCATATATCGAGGACAAGGATAATAATGTGTTTGCTTATGCTGCACCATGAAAGGAAACAACATTAAAAACATAAAATAGCATCATAGTAAGAATATCAGTTATCACGTTTAGAATGGACGCGAATCAGATGAAACAACATAAAATCATATAAATAGAAATCATAGAAAATCAATAAAGAGGGGTCAATGTGCCGTTCATTCTGATGTGACAAGTTATGTCATGATCTAAAAGCCTTGAATGATGAAGGTTATCCTCTTTAGTTTCAGGTTTGGCCTGGATGTGACTTTAGTGAGTAATCTGACAAAACATCTGTTATCAGAAAGACACTCATATAGCTTTCTATGCCCTCTAATAGAGGCAAACGTCAAAAACTTGCTTGTAATGTCATTCTATAATTGTTCTTTTGGTGCAGTTTGTAGCAACTAAGATTACTATGATTATGCAAGAGATTACAATGCACACAATGACATTATTTAATCTTCTAAATTGTATGTATCTTCTAAATGAATGAATCTACTAAATGAATGAATCTACTAAATTAATTAATCTTCTAAAATTATTTAATGAAAGCCAGGCTGGAAAGTAATCTGATTCAAAGTCATGCTGGAGTCCCAATGATACTAAATCTCCAAGATAGTGCACATTAGTGAGAGATAATAAATCTCCCTCAGCATTTCAGGGAAGTGGACTGATCTAAAACTAGTGTTGTGTTTCACATGTTTCCCTTGTCGCCGGGGTGGGATATTGACAATTTCAGTCTTGTTTGATAGCTGAAAATATAGACATTTCAAAAAGTAATAGAAGTGTATGTATCTGACCCGGCATCTGACCTGTTTACACTCTGTGCTATGGAGCTGCAGACGTGAAGTGTAAATGAGATAAACAAACAGACAAACAAACAAAATAAACAAACAAACCAACGGATATTGTGTCTCTGGATGCCCTAATGTTTTATTTGTGTACATGGAGAGCTGCCTATGAGCACACATATTCTTATATTTCTTTTATCCTTTACTGCTTTTTATTGTTTGTACTTTTGCTGCTTGCTATATAACATAACAATCTCAGGCAGTACTTGTTATTAAATGTGTTCCAGAGTATTTTCACATGTGACATGTGCAATTTAAATTATTTTACTTGCAAAGAGGTCAATTATGATTGCTTGTAAACAAATTATCTTGTCAACACATTTAAAATGATGCAAAAAAAAATCTGATTATGATTTTATTCATAGTCTCATTATCATCCTCTTAATACAAGTCCTGCATTCAAAGATATTATTGGATTAATATGACGGATGTATAACATACAAGTAGTGTTTTAATCTTGGAGCTGGAATTAAATGGACTACCTCAAAATTGTACTTAAGTACAGTACTTGAGTAAATGTGTTCAGCCACTTTCCACCACTGCAAATGGTCACTCCACTTCAAAATCTACTTATAATAAATATTGTAATTATGTTAAAGTGCATTTTTAATCATACAAGTTTGTCCCAATATTTATTTTTCTGAATTATTTTGCAATAGCTTGTTCCGCTGAAATTAATGGATTTTAATAAATCAGAATTATTCTCATTAAACAAGTGCCTTAACTCAGTAGAAAATGTCCAACATAAATAAGAAAAATATCTTTCTTATTTCTCTCTTTTACAAAAATAATAATACATATATCTAGTTGTGCATGTTATTAAGATAACAGCACTTTATACAAATTCTCCCATTCAGTTCTCTATGCACGGGCAAAGCACAGAAAGCCCCAGAATATATGGCTTATACCACAATATCAAGCTACAGCTCTGCAGCGATGAGCATCTTCTCTTGTCAAAATGTTCTCCGCGGTGTCTTACATAAGCAGACACGTCTCAAGAGTTGTTCCTTGTGTTGTCACGTAGGAACCCCGAGGCCTCAGGCTTCCACCGCCGTGATGAAAGCAAAGCAGCAGTGACTCAGCTGTGCAAAACTTTTCCGTAGTTATGTTCAGCAAAGTATTCATATGTTGTGGATCTGGACCTCAGCGAGTCAGAGGACACAGTTCTCCACTTGTCAACAAGCTTTTTGGTCTCTGTTCTGGTCCGGACCACCCCGGCTGACAGATGGCGTATCACCCCCTTCAACGAGTGCTGAGAGAGGCTGCTATTGTGTTAAAGGACAAGCCAACTGATCGAAATGGACTTGATGATCATACCGTGGAGTCATTCAGCGGTGCTCCGATTAAAAAGGGAAATTGAGAAATTAAACGCTTGTTATTTTTCATTTGTACTGTTCAAAAATGCCGTGATAGTGGACGGACTATGCACAGAGCACATGCTATTCCAGGGTAACAATAGCAACCTCTTATAAGCCGTTGCCTGAGGGGGTCAACACTATTTTCAGTAAGTGTCCAATTAAATTATTTGTATGGACAAGGTTGTGGTGTCACATGTTACACAGTAATGAGACACGATTTATTATTTCTGTTTTAGAAAAACCTTACATATACCAACGGTCTTAAGATTTAATTCCTGGTTCATTTGGCAACACGTGCCGTTGCTGGTGGCAGGTGTCTTTTTTATGATGAAAAAAAACAGCCCCACAGTTCCACTCGAAGACATGTGTTAATAATTAAAAAGCTATTAGCTTCTGTTCCTTTTTTTTTACTAAACAGCAGTCGCTCAGCGAAAGCAGGCTTCCCAAGCCAGGTTGACTTTGTGCAGGTGGAAATGCTTCAACAACTTTGTTTTTTAACAAGTTAGACTGTGAAAAGAACATTGGCGTGAAATGTTAACAGCGCAGGTATAAACATCGTTCCGCTGCAAACAACGTAACATTAAATCCTCTCAAACAGCATCACAACACAACATCCGGGCAAAACAAGCCCGCCTCAAAACCGGCGTAGACACTCAGACTCAGATACATTTTCAGAAAATGATTAATAGGAAGTGTAAATGCAAAAAGTGTCGACGGATAACATCGGTCTTGTTGTGATTGTGTCAGGTCTCCATGATTATTCTTGTGGTTTTAGTTTGTGAGGTTGTTGTGTTCCTTTTGGCTCATGCAGCTATGTTTTGCAATGTCCTCAATGTTTTCTGAGAGTTTTTCTTATATTAGTTTGCAGTATTTGTGGCTGAAGCTCCAGCTCTCCAGGCAGGGACTATCTGGTGTGTTTCTCTGTAAGTTGCCTTTATAATTTATGTTTTTTCATATGTCGGATGTCAGAATTACTATAGGCTTAAATTAACATGTGTTGAGAGTCTAAACGTCATACAGTTATACTTCACAACAGTTTCAAAGACGCAAATGTGTAATGGGCTATATTATCTCAACAGGTGTTCAAATAATTTTGACATCGACATAAAAACATAAAACAAGTCAGAAAAGTGAAAGAGCGTGCCCACTTACATGATGGTGCTGTCCCACAGTGCGCAATACGGGTTCATTGTTCCCTGCAAGGCAAGAAAGGACAACATATTTATCAGCTAAACTATGGTGATAATTGATCATAATTAACATCATCACCATCATCACCACCACCATCATCATCACCACCACCATCATCATCATCATCATCATCATCATCATCATAGGCAGACTGCATGTTCGTCCTTCAGTGTAGGTCTTTGTGTTTCATGGATTACATAAATTAGAGGACGGAGAGCAACATCAGAGACACACACACACACACACATACACACACATACACACACATACACACTTGCTGACTTGCATGCACTTTCTCTCCAAGATGAATAAAAAGGCCTGGATTATAAAAGGGATTGTGCATGTAATTATCTAACTGCCATCCGGTCTCATGACACTAGACGCTTGCAAATTAATTATCAGGCCAATTAACCAACATTGTGTCCTCTCTCTTCCCATTCATGTTGACATTTGCCAGTTGTAAGGAAGAACATTTCCTTAACTTTCAAAGAATTCCCGCTGCCAGACGATGGATGTATCGCCAGTCCCCCAAACGAGCGATGCTCCGGACCCCAAATTGAGAGAGAAATTCGAAGGACCACAACAACAACAACAACATCGAGGCGGCTGTAACCTTTTGTTCTGTTTGAAGGATAACCAAATTATTAATGTGTCATTGTGTATATTTGTGGACCAGCGAGTTCCGTTAGTGCTGTCTAAAATGACCGTTGTGTTGTTGTTGAGTTATTCCATGCTGCTGTACTAGTGGTTAGATCAGTCACCGTGACGAGGGTTTGAAACTGTAACTTTATTATTTTAAAGGCCAGTGCCACGACTCTGAGTTCACCAGTCAAGGTTCTATCCGAAAAAGTAACAGTTGCTTTATGTTAATTTGAATGTTTTCCTCGAGGTACATGTACACACACTCATACCCACACATATGGGCAGTGCTATTATTGAATTAAATTCAGTTTATTTTGTATAGCCCAATATCACAAATTAGAAATGTGTCTCAGAAGCCTTTACAATCTGTACACATACGACATCCGTGTCCCAGGACCTCATATCGGATCAGGAGAAACTCACAAATGCTCATCTCAGACGCACGGGGCGTGTAAACGCAGCCTCTGTTGGTTGTCTCATTACCCCGTTAAATAACCGTGGCCTCGCTGCCTTTTTTGTTATAATTCTGTTATAATTCTGTTATAATTTCCGCGTGTCCGGATCGAGATCACAAACGACATGTTTCTTTTGCTGTCGCTTTCTGTGATTACTTTGTGCATGTGAATCGTGATAATAGCTGGATATCATAGTATGGCCTCAAATTAAAACCTTTTCTGATTACTCTGAATGTGGACTAGTACTTTGATTCAAATTATTGTTAGGTTATTGGTCCCTGATCTCAGGGTGGTGCTCCGGTATTGTTAATATGTGTTAATGATCCTATCGATAATAATACTTATGCTAATGTCGACCATTTAGTTTTCATACTTCCCAACAATTCAAAGGCTCATACAACATACAGCATGTATTCGTTGATCTGAAAATGACAGAATGACTTACATTTGCCAGGTGAGCCAGTTCGATCTCCAGGTGCGACTCGGTTGTTTTGGGCTCCGGCCTCACCGTCACGGCGATGACCTTGGAGTTCACCACTGTGTGGTTCCTGAATCAAACAAAGAGGGATGTAACTTCCTATTGTTCCTCTCACGGACGGTTGACTTGTAATTGAGAGTCAGACGCTGAATCTCACACACTAAGGCAGAGGAGAGGCTAATCTTGACTGATATATACGCTTCACTGTGTTAGCACCCTATAAGATAAGATACAATATTCATTTATTAGTCCCACAGTGGGGGAAAGGCCAGGATCAGAGCAGTGGGTGTACATTAGAGCATTAATAAAAATAAAAGATAAAAATAAAAACACAATACTAAATACTAAATACAAAATACTAATACTACTACTAAAATACTAATTACTAATACTAAATGACTAAATACTAAAATACTAAATACTAATACTAAAATACTAATACTAAATGACTAAATACTTAAGTACTAAATACTAAATACTAATACTAAAATACTAAATACTAATATTAAATGACTAATTACTAAAATACTAAATACTAAATACTAAATGACTAAATACTAAAATACTAAATACTAAATAATAAATACTAATACTAAAATACTAAATACTAATACTAAATGACTAAATACTAAAATACTAAATACTAAATAATAAATACTAATACTAAAATACTAAATACTAATACTAAATACTAAATACTAATACTAAAATACTAAATACTAATACTAAATGACTAAATACTAAAAACAAAGTAAAGTGCTGAGTAAAGTAAAGTGCTGAGTAAAGTAAAGTGCTGAGTAAAGTGTTGAGTTTGTCAGGATCTCCAGCGATCTACTGCAGTTTGTTGTGCAGCCTGACAGCAGCAGGAAGGAAGGACTTGTGGTACGTATACACGTCTCATACAGAGGTATGAAGGATTAACAACATTCTAAATGTTCAAAGTCTTAACCCTGATTTAACTTTGAATACCTCAGGTCTATTGGTGTGCTCTGTGAAGAGGCGTTACCACTTTAAGAGCAGCGTCAGTGAGCTTAACGTGGGATCGACAGAAAACACGGAGACAAACCAGAGGAACTCAGAGGATTTTATGACTTTTCGTTTAAAGTTCCTCTCTAATCCAATCTAATATTCCAAAAATATAGAGTGCTTAGAGTTAGAGTTAACTACTTGAGTATTGGTACATGGTATTTTCTCTCACAGATTTTAAAAGCTGTCCAATACGCTTCAAAGCAGCAGAACAGGATGTCTGCCAGTGTTGAAAACATCCACCAGAGAGAACGAATCAAAGCCTCGCCTCAACTCAATGAGATGTTTCTTTGTAACCTAAAAAATCTGCCATCATAGTCCTGTTTCAAAATCTCCAGCTTTTGTAGAGATGTCAGAATATTCTTCTCGTTAGAAGCCGGAATCCACGAGCACTTCTCACTAGGATAAAAACTGTCAACTTCACAAAGGAAAGTAGAGGTGAGACTGCAGCAGCCCGCTGTCCTTCAGCAGAAAATATCTCTATCCGACTTTGTTATACAAGTCAGTTTCCTGGGCTACTTTTAAAATGGAAATCAGCATAGATGAATAAGTGCTTCAATTCTCAACTCTGAGTGTACTTTGAGACTTCCGCTACTTGGAGGTAAAAAAGTTATTTTCTTCTTTGAAACCTCACAAGAAAACATTTGGCAAATAGGAACTCCTTTCCTCTGCAGTTGCTCCATGATGTGCTTATCCTGCTGTTAGTGTGGAGAGGGAGAGCTTCAGAGTCCCATTATGAGCTCCTCTCCACATGTGCAAAGAGGGCCGCTGCTCCACCTGTGACAGCTGGCATGGCCGGTCCTGGAGTGACCGCTCTGTCCTTGGGACATTGGTGCCAGGGACTTGTTGATGGGGGTGTGACACCAGGTGTTTGTTCAGGACATCCTGCTGCTCTTCCAGGCACTAATGTCATTCTTAATTAACCACATGTTCCATGCTACAGTGAATATTTTACATTAAGACGAAGCACAAATACACATGTATTTCTCTAAGTTTTATATATACCAGAATCTGATCTCTGTTAGCACAAAGGACTTATTTTTTTATAATTATAAATGAGGAGTATTCTTCAAGGCCATCCACTTTAACTTTAACTTAAAGTATCATGCACAACAAAAGCAGCGCAGGAGAAGTATTTGGTTGTCTCGTTCTACAGATTAAACTGTGTATGTCTTTAAAGTCTGTTTTAAGGCTTTTTTTTACTCTGAATATAAATGGGGACCTTCGAAGTTTCAAAAGGATGAAATATTGTTATAATTATCATTATACAAACAAGGAGATATTCTGCCCTTACTTTGGTGAAGGTAGCATGAGTCCAAGAGTCTTGTAGAGTACTGTTCCCAAAATAAAGACAGGCGATCCCTCCATTTCTAAAAGGGAAAATGAACAATGAATTAACATTAATGCCAAGTTAAATACTAATAGACTTCCTCTTTAATGTGTCACACATTATACAAGTATACCTTGTTGACACATAGATACAAAAGGAAATATTCAAAAGGTGTATACTGTATATATCATATATATATATATATATATATATATATATATATATATATATATATATATATGTTTTGCCTTACAATGACATGGTGAATTTCCATAAAATAAAATAAAATAATAATAATAAAATAAAGTATATATCTATCTATCTATCTATAATACAATTGGAGGTTTTAATTGCTAGTTCTGAATACCAGTATCCTCTTTTACAAACACGTTTCACCATCTGCAGCTTGCATCAACAGACTTCTTGACTCCAGTAAGAGAATAGAATCAGCTTCTTACTCTGTCCAACTGAGAGCGGCTGGGATTAGGCACGAGGCACAGATCCCTAATCAATCCCTTGTTTTGTTATCTCCGATATATATTCCAGATAAGACTGATTACACCAATTAACTAAATTGTCTGGGTCTGGATGGAGATATACAGTAGCGACAAGCAGTAATTGAAAGGAAGCTAAAAGCGCTGAGTCGATGGAAAACTCAGTGACTGATCAGGCACAGGCAAGCAAAGTGGCCGTGTTCAAAGACTTGTAGCAGTATTTCGCTTTCCCAAAACAAGGGGTGGTGTAGCATGAAACAAGAACATACATTGTGCAAAAGATGTGTCTGTGTGCAAGTCTTGTTGTAAGTTTACAGACGGAGCAATGCAAGAAAGTCATTCAGCGTATGCTTAGATGTCAAGATAGTGATGTCACGCTCCTCAGTAGTAACCACTGCATCCATCATTATCTATTCACTATGCATGTACACTGCTGTTGAAAAGTTTTGGGTCACTGAGAAAATGTTGTGTTTTCCATGAAAACTCACACTTTTATTTATTAAATGAATACAAGATTAATACAAAATATAGTCAAGACATTGACAAGGTTATAAATAATGATTTTTATTTGAAATATTAATGTTGTTCTTCAAATTTGTCGCTCATAGGAAGGCCAGTTTTAGAGCTTCTCTCACCAGCATAACTGTTTTCAGCTGCGCTCACATAAAAAGGGTTTCAATGTCGAGGAAGAATTTGTTTGTGGAAAATGCAAAATAAAAAGTTGTATAGAAAAAGGGTTTCAAGGGGGTTCTAACCCTCTGCTAGTCTTCTAAGGCAATAACACAATGTACCACTAGAACATGGAGATGGGCCTCTATACACCTCTGTAGAGACTTCATTGAAAAACAGAGAATAATCATTTACCACGTTAACTATGTAGAGAGAGTATTTCTGATTAATTTAATGTCATTTGCATTGGAAAAAACAGTGAATATTCTTATTTTTTCTCAGTGACCCCAAACTTTTGAACGGTAGTGTATCCTATTTCATTATATTGCAGATTGTGCAAATGTTTCTATAGAACTTTTCAGATATATTAAAAAACAAAACACGTGTTTACAGTATATGAGAATTGTGCAATGGCTGATATTAATACAGTTTGCATACCTGCTGACTGAGAAACAAAGAGGCCCTTTGGGATGACCACTTTGTCTTCGGAGTTCCTGGCCCAGTCGACCATGCCTTTACGACCCTTCATGGGGAAGTTGATGTCAGTCATCACAGACACGGCTGGGAGTCTCTGGATGCTGGCCACTGCAGGGTTCAAACAGAAACACCATCGATACTTACTGAGGTTCAATATACTTCAAAAGATGAATTACTTTATAGATGTAGAATCAGAACTCAGGTCGCACATTTATTTCTGTATCACAAGTGTCTATGTTTGCTGCTTAAATACTGTCTATTAGCATCATTACATTTGGGAAATACGCTTATTTGCTTTGCTGAGAATTAGATGAGAAGATGGAGATCGCTTTCTTTTCTGAATGCAAGCTCAAGTTTAGATTAGTTTAGTGCAAAGACTGGAAATATTTCTATTTCTTGGCTCGCAGCGATGACTTTCAACAGAATCAAGTCATTTTGTTTTCCCCTTGCTCCGGTCTTAAGTTGAGTCGGCTGCAGCTTCATATTCATAATGCAGATACGAGTGTGGAACTGTTACTATCTCACTCTCAGCGAGAAAGTCCACTGGAAATGTGCAAGAAACCCGTTTTAAAATCAGCCATAAAAATGAATTTTCTATCTCCATCAATACAGATCAAACTCATTGTATGTGGCGAGCCGTGAAATCTCGGCTGTGCAGCAATTGAACACTTTTGTTTTTTTGTAGGCACTGTTTACTAAAAATGAAAAATACACACAAACACACACAGACATAAACACCAATAGTACTTTATTAAAAAAAACATTGAAGTCTAACGCCCCTAAATTGAGAGTCATAGTAAACACTCTGGCTAACACCACTGGACAATGACATCTAGCTACTGCTGTATTGAGATGTCTTTCATCACTAATTGGGAAATGGAAGGTCTACATTTTCATCTTGATGATGTGAGGAACACAGAAACACTTTTAATTTGTGAAACTGAATTGTGCATGTAAACATACAGGTAATGTTTTAGTCAATAGCCCCAATTGTGCTTTAATGCATTCATGCACACTTTAACATAAAGCTTCATTTGCCCCCCCGGCAACTGGTAGACAGTTAATCCCCTTAATCGCTCTTCCCTTTTTCACCTCACTGCTCAGGTGCCATAAAAGGCCAGTCCATGTTCTAAGGCAGTGGCAAAGAAAATACCCAAGATCCACTGAAAGGGCCTCGGCATTACACAGGGAGGATAACGCTGCACTGCTCTCTACCTGGTGTCACATCCAGCCTCAATCAGGTGAGGGGAATCTGAGGCTAATCTGAGGCTAATCTGAGGCTAATCCTGATGCAAAGGCTCTATAGTTTATTGTGCTCTGCCAATAATACAATCTAAATCCTGGCAAAAATCCAATTTTGAGTCAAATCTGTGACAGAAAGTGTGTCTGTGTGATTCGGATGATCCAGCAGCGGGCACAACATCACAGAGCGCCACAAGACCCGCCATTTGCAAAGAGGCCCGTTCACTCTGCCAGATGTTCGGAGCAGCAGTGGTAAGTGTGTGTGTGTGTGTGTTTGTATAGTTTTGGTAATGGAGGCACACTGTGAAACACAACAGGGCGCTAGTACGACTGTCTTTTAGAGTCCTGGATCATTCTGCAGGTAAATGGGGCTTTGCACTGATGGGGCAAGGCTCCAGTATTGAGTATTCTGTATGGCTCATTCTCATGAGTGGTAATTATATCATTGCTCATTGCGTCTGAATGTTTTTTTTATTTTTTTATTTATTTAAATTTTATTATAAGACAAAAGACAATACATAGACATAACATCAGAGGACAATGAAACAATGCGGACGACAAAACAATGAACGTAACATCATAAAGTCAGAGTATTGTGAAAAAAGAAAAAAGTAACAAAGGAAAACCAAATAATAATAATTTGAATCTGAATGTTTTCTGAATGTGTTCAAACATACAACACAAACATTTTATACAGAAAACAAATGAGCATTTCCAGCTGTCCCATATGTGTGTAATCACAATTACTCATTATCAATGTCAGAATATTGGTTTGACCATGAAGTAAAGCCTCACAATAGACAGCCGGAACAAACAATTAAAAAGTGCATGATGCATTTTACCTGCAAAATGGGGTCTGATTGTCTAATATGTCCTGTGATTCACATTGTCCTCCAAGTGTTTGATTGTAAGGAGAGAGAAAAAGCTGCTGGAGCGGAGAGAAGACTTTCGCAATCAAGGTTATTTGACTAAAAGTAGGAGGACAGAGAACGATGCTCAGGTGACAGCCAGTATTTATCTAGGTGTCAAGAGGCTGCCATAAATAAAAAAAAACTAAAAAAATTATGCTGCAATATCTTACTCAGCTAGATGATCTCCACTTGGCTTCCATCAATGGATTTTAAAAACTTTCCATCCCTTTAATGAAAAAGACCACGTGGCCTCTGAGGACCTGAAGTGTGAGCTCGCATTGATGCTTTGTCTATTGGTGAAATAAATATCCTGAAAACTCTGTGTTCCATGTCTCAATCGTGTATTATCAAAATAGAGATGGTAAAATATTACTGAATTCTACACAGGCCCTATTTTCCCATGAAGACCTTCATATTTTCCCACCAGCAGGGACACACAGTACTGTCAGGTTCTAGCCAGAGGCAGCTCATTACTGCTCCATCTTCAAATAATTGCTTAAAAGCCAAATGGCCTCTCTGCCTTTGTGCTAAGATTTTTGAGAAAACCTGCGTCAGAACTCAAGGTGCCTCAGTTCGGCATCACCGAAATGATAGTCATGCTGCACTTCAGCATTTCTTTAAGCAAGATAATGTATTTTCTGAATTAGCCTTCAATAAATAAATGTCCCCCTCCAAGTATGTCATGCATACAAACATTAAAAATTGTACATACGCATTAAACCATTAATGGCTTGAAATTACGGCATTTTGAAAATGTTCAGCCATCATATTTATCATGTCCTTTTCTCTGAGTTCTGAAAAAAATAAATTATAATGATTGAGCCTTTGAATGACATGAAAATGTATAAGAAGCAAAGCACCATGTAGGATGGCAACGAAAAAGACCTCAAACGTTTTAAAGTCCAAGGACTGGGAACATGTTGTGTATTTCAGCTACATTTGTGAGAAGGAAAGGGGGGGGGAGGGGTGGGGGGGTTATGAGTGAAACTGAGGATCCACCACAGCTGGAACTCATTAAAAGGTGCATGATGTAATCAGGAAGACTTAAGTCACACCTGGAGAACTATAAAATGCAATAAAAAACTAATTTGGAATCTAATTCCTCTCAAAAAGTTTCTCAATACATTTAATGCACATTCGATATGAGCTGCATGAGAGTTGAAGTCAAATGACATAGAAAAATGTTGCTACTTGTTTCTACTTCTGTTTAGGAAGGTCTGAAATATTCAACTTGAATTATCCTATCAAAATAAAATATATCAGTGTGTTTCATTTGATCCAGTATTGGCAGGTCATGCCAACACTAGTTAGTCTTATGTTTTAAAAGAGACCATTGATGTTATTGTAGTTTCCTCATTAAGAAGATCACATTGATCTGTGGCAAGTTCTCCCAGTTTTGGCTTCAATAACTGAAAATTGAAAAACACACACTGTTGTAATGCCATTAATACAATTTCAGCCTTTTGTGCAAAAAGTTTTTCCATCTTACATGCAGCCAATGTTTTCTGTTAGTCAATTTCATCAAGTATATATTTAAAACAAATTCCTTTTAAACGCAGTGGCACCCAACCACGTGTCATGACTTTGATGACAGTAAGCATACAAACATTGTCATCATTGTAGACTCTGGGAATTAATTAACATATAGTGTGATCTTAATAGAAACTAATCAAACTTAAAATGATATAAAAAGTAAAAGATTATAATACGCTTGGAAAAAAGTCAGCAGTATAAAGTTGTGAAATAAGTCTAGTGTAGTCTTCCACGAATTGAACCTGATTATGCCGTCAGTGCTTTTAAAAAATCTGAAACACAATCCTGAGTTGCATCATCGCTGCGTGTTTACCAACCACATTTTGATGCCTGACACGGTTTAATCCACAGTCCTCCAGATTTGAGGAGAAGCTTGACAACCTTACAGCTGACTAATATAATAAGAGTGAAGTATTTAACATTCAAGTATAGCCATGAAATACACACCGCCGTACAACTGGATAAAACACTTCACAGAATAGATTGCATATTTTTTCTTCAAGCAGGGGTCGTGTGTTAATGTTTTTTCAAGCAGAAAGAGGGGGGTACTGCTATTAAGTCTAATTGGAAGAATAATAAAACAAGGGAAGAGCACAGACATATTCTCACGTCTGTGGAAGAAGTCATTAATGCTTGGCATTCTGAAAGGCATGCGCTCCTTATTTACTTAATTTGCGTCTCATGGTACTCCATAATGGCATTTAGCTGGGTGCATTCATTGTGCCATGTTTGTTATGTTATTCTTATTCATCATTATGGAAATCATATACCATAAAGAGCCACTAAGTGTAAGTGTTTGCTAGAAATGGGTCAAATGTTGGCTATTGTAAAGCACACCAGGAATAAACCTCTCTTCTCCTCTAGAGGAACTGTCTGCCTGCCAGCACAGCTGTACATGCTCACATTCACTTGCAGCATGAATAAATCAAGACTGCAGTTCTATTATTCCATTCCAGTAAGACACCATTTATGGCTGAATACGAAATGAAATGCCACAGAGAACTCAGATCATCCAAGAGGAAGACGCAAAAAGAACCCACGAGAACATGAGGAGAGAGAAACACGGCTTAAAGACAACCAACTCTCTTTTTTATCAAATAGGGGGGAGTTAATAATCCAGACGGCAATCACTGGTGCATCAAATTTTGTTTTGTATTTATTACAGCTGCAAAGAATACGTTGTAATTTATGTTCCAATGTTATAGCCCTTTAGCTGACACTCCCACAATTATGCATGACTGCTCATCTCAAACTGGTAAACACTCTTTTGGTTTGCAGCACAACGTTCTGTTAGTGTTCTGCTAATCAAGTCTTTCTCAGAGGACTGCAACACCACGCAGTATTACTTCTTCTTCAAAAATACATATATTTCATTTGATCATTGGAAAAAAGCATTTGAAACTATGATTAGATATTACACTACACACTCTGTCTATATTTAATTTAATTTGACAATGCAGTCATTGTCACCAGTATTATATTTGCATATATCTTGTGTATATATATATATATATATATAATTTTATTTGTATTTTATATTTTCACTTTGTGCACAGTCACTGTTTCTGTTTCTTATATGTATTTTTTATTCTTGTGTGTTTAGTTTATTGGTGCTACTGTAATAACTAATTTCCCCTTGGGGATTAATAAAGTATCCATCTATCTATCTATCTATCTATCTATCTATCTATCTATCTATCTATCTATCTATCTATATATCTATCTATCTATCTATCTACATGTCTATGATGACTGCAAAGTATGTGGGTTTTAAATACAATATACACAAATTCTACTTCTTCAATAATATGCTGCACTTGTTATTGCATTTCTATTCAAATCCCATTTGCTTCACACAATAATAAAATTACTTCACAATTGTATTTAGCTTTTATAAACTAGTATAGAGTGCTATGTGTAATGTAAGTGCTTGAAAGCTGAAGAAGAGCTCATCTTCCTGCACTGCACACTCTTGATATCGGAATGAGTGTTTTCATAGGAATTTAGCCCATTAAGACCACAAGCTTAGTTTTAATTAACATTATTGATTAGCAGTCATTTGACTCCCCCGCCCTTACCATGCACCATTTATCCTAAATTAATGACGGTGGCGTAATTGACACAAGGCGTCAGCAGAGCGCTGGGATTATGTGTCCATGTCAAGCAGAAATAGATGCTGAAAACGAACCCAGCGGCTCTGAGCATGGAGGGAAAGTAGGCCGATTCTTACCCAAGTTGCCAGTCATCAAATAGGCGTTGTGGAAATCCTTCATGCCCAGTCCAACGATGTGGATGAATTCCTCTATGACCTGCATGAGCTCCACTGCTCCAGGATAGATCTATAATAAATAATAATAGATATGATTTATATAGCGCTTTTCAAGGTACTCAAAGACGCTTTACAACCCATAATTAAAAGAAAAATCCTAAAAGCTATGCATTATAAATTACGATAAAACAAATGATAAAAGCAAATAAGAACATACAGAGCAAACAAATCACACATTAAAAGCAGTTTTGAACAGGTGGGTTTTGATTTGAGATTTGAATGATGAAAGTTTGGTGCAGTCTCGGATGTTTTTGGGGAGAGATCTGGATAAACAAAACACAAAAGGGCTTTTTCATGATGCCCATTGATGGAAAAGTTGGGAGTGTGGACATAATGATAGTAAAAACAGTATATTAGAGATATGCTGCAGGTAAATAGCTCAATGCAGAAGCTGAGAAGAACATTAATGTCACAGACATACAGATGTTTATATTAAGCTAAACATTTATTGTGTTTTTAGAACAAATTTCAGTTTTTTGCACAACATTTTAAATTACTTTAAAATAATAGTTCCGACAAAAATAACACATTTTCCCACTTTCAAATGTAAAGATGGTCAACGCTCAGATTATCAAGGACATAATCCTAATTGAGCCATGTGTGTGGGGCCAGCATCAGAGCTCTAACCACCGGGTTTGCACACACAGTTGCTGGTTGGCTCCTCTTCCGAGAAGCTCTGCCAAGTCCAGAGTGATTGCCCTGGTCATGTGACGCTCCATGGACAGCATCGCCCAGTGAGGGAATGCAGACTGGAGCTCAGCACCACGGACAGATCCATGGCTGGACCGGTGACGCTGCTCTTTCAGCTCTTTCCTCCGAACCGATAGATCAGAAGAGCACTAATCCCGTAATTGACCTTCAGAAGACCGGACCGCGATCGAGTGGTGATGGGTCAGATCTAACGAGAGGCTTTGATTGAAGGGCCACCAGTTTTGTCGCTTGACGACATGTATGCGACACATTTGCCACTTTCACGAAACAACGGGCTGACAACATTTCAAAATGTCCTTCATAGTAATGTCATATGTCATCGGGTCATCGGACCCGATGAGACGGCATCGATCATCTCCGCCTGATGGATCATCGAGGTCTGGGTCGTGGAATTCCTGCTACCAACTACGACACTGCTCTGTTGAGACTCCGCCCACCCCTCCTCTCTGCCTCCATCTGCCTGATGGATGGTGGAGGTCTCCATCATGGAATATGCCTACTACCAACTATTCATACACTTATATTATACACAATTATATTCATTGAATGTATTTTAACTCTAAATCTGTCCCTCTGGTCACATGACATCTATTGTCCTGTCCATCCTGGAGAGGGATCCTCCTCTGTTCTCTCCTGAAGGTTTCTTCCCTTTTCTCCCTGTGAAAGGTTTTTATCTGTTTTTTGGGAGTTTTTTCCTGATCTGATGTGAGGTCAAAGGTCAGGGATGTTGTACGTGTAGATTGTAAAGCCCTCTGAGGCAAATCTGTAAATTGTGATATTGGGCTTTACAAAATAAACTGAATTGAACTGAACATTCTTGATTACCTTTATCAATTTTATGGGTCTTCAAAGGCTGTTTCATGAGAGAAAGGTTATAGCAGACGGATAATACACGTTGTCATATTCATTGAATGTATTATAACTCTAAATCTGTCCTTCTGGTCACATGACATCTACTGTTCTGTCCATCCTGGAGAGGGATCCTCCTCTGTTCTCTCCTGAAGGTTTCTTCCCCTTTTTCCCCCTGAAGGGTTATTTTGGAGTTTATCCTGATCCGATGTGAGGTCAAAGGTCAGGGATGTCTATGCGTACAGATTGTAAAGCACTCCGAGACACATTTGTAATTTGCCAAATTGGGCTGTACAAATATAAAACTTAATTGAATGTGCCATGCACATACTTGTGATTTCTGACAATTTGAGACACCTTTGAGTGGCATTAAGTAATTAACACCCCGCTCTTGGTTTTCAACAAAGACCCGAGGCAGGTATTCCCTCCTCGGTATCACCCGGCGCTCTGTGTGCGCCTCGACACGTGACGCCGCTAAGCCGGGCGGGCGGATCAGCGATGCTGAAGTGGAGAGCCTCTCTGACACAGCAGAGTGAAAACTGGAGAGGGGGGGGGGAGAGGAGCACATCACGCCGCCCCTTCCGGCATGTCTGACGCACAAGCGCAGGCATGCTCGTTCTGCTGGTCTCCATGGCAACCGCGAAATGTGAAGGCAGCGAAGGGAAATGGCTGCAGTGGCCGTTCTGTAGACAGAGCTCTTCCTCTCCTTGCCGTGGAAACAGTGACAGGAGTTGAATATATAGTGATCTCTGCACAGAGCCAACTCTACGGCCAGCGAGACCTCATAGTGAGGTGTTTCTTGTGAATGTCCACGGCGTGTGGGGGCTGTGGAAGCTGAGCTGGAAAAAAACACTCATTAATGCCAGAAAAGCGAGCAAGTGAGAAATATTAACGACTGTGAAGTCCAAGCGTCGTCTGTTTAGAGTCCGATGACGTCGCCTAGACAATGTCCTCTCGCTGGAGTGCAGAAACTGAAGCAGTACTCCTTGGACAGGCACATTAATAACGACAGAAATAATTAACACATTTCTCTTCTGGGTGTTCGATCACAAAGACAACTTTTCCTATATTTCCTCTGATCCGTCTGTCTCCGTCTCAGACGCATTCGCACTGACAAAGCCGCGCATTTGCGAGCTCTTCTCACCGACAACCTACTTTTGAGGCCTGCCTAACTAAAGCTGCAGTGGGAAAACGCATAATTACTGCCTGTAGAGACGACACGACTGGCACGACTGGCACGCCTGGCTGAGATTGAACTGCCTGCATCCCCCTACCATCTTAACTGAAGTCAGGCATGGAGAAACACAGACGCAAAAAGAGATCTGACTGACTTTAAGACCGCCTCAGTCATGTGTCAGCGCAGGTGATACCCAATTGATGTCAATTTAGCAGTGAAGGTGACAACCGAGCAGATGCCCTCTGTACACTCGCAGTCATCACAGATGGTATCTCTGTTAGAGTCGGGATGTGCAGGCTTTCAGGGTTCATATTGTCTCAGACACTGGTGGCAGTTTTCGAAAACGACAGTTGCCACCTCTCACGCTGAGAGACGTGTCCGACAGAGGAAACAACCAGGCGGCAACCTACATGGACAAATACCTATTTTCTGTACTTAATTACTGTAATGCTGCAGTTTGTTGTCCCTAGATTTGTATTATATATATATATATATTACAATATATATATATATATATATATATATATATATATATATATATATATATATATATATATATATATATATATATATATATATACACATATATACATATATATAAATATAATATATATATATAGATATATTACAATATATATATATATACACATATATACATATATATATATATATATAATATATATATATTACAAAATATACATACATACATATATATATATATATATATATATATATATATATATATATATATATATATATTCTCCATATGATAGAGCTGCCTTACAATGTCAGAGAAAGGCAGAGTGGGTATTAGAGTCTTTGATACAAACAATAAAACATCAACACTGGTTGATCTCAGGTTAAATTAAACTCAAGTGATGGTCTAACTCTAATCACACTGGTTTGCCGTGATCTGCATCGGCTGGGTGAAACAATGTGTGCCGGAGTCCTGCGGTGCTCATGGTTGGACAATCTCTGTGGCAGTGCTGCTGCCCCCAAGTGGAGCTCTGGGGAACTGGCTTTTTCTAAATGAGGCCAGATGTTACGCCAGCAAAATTACTTCTCGCAGAGATATATGTAATAAACTATCCTCTCGACGCTAACCTGACTTTTCTTTATCTTTATGTTCAAAAGGAGCAAAAGCAATGACGCTCTGGGCAGACACACAGCATCCGTGCAGCAATCTGAATTATTCAGGTGTACAGCGACGTGCTTACCTTTTGCGCGTCTTCCCACTTCTCCTTATTTTCCTCCTCCAGGAGGTTGCTTATGATTTGAAAGAAGTTCTGTGGAGATGATGAGAGGGAAAATATGTAACACACCCACGTAGAAGCATTACAGGCACTGTGAGGCACAGCAGCGCGATGCTTTTTAAAAATCATGACCCATAAACACTATGCACTCAAAGAGAATTGTTATGGATAATAAACTCAGATTTATCAAGGGATTTCTATCAGGCAGAAATGACGTTGCTGCGGAGCTCAATTTCTCCAGGACATTTGACACTGAAAACCTTGAGAAAAGACTGAATTTGTGCATTATCTCTGGCTAATATACACCTCAAACCTCCTGCAGCTTACAGAAGACACTTAATGCCAGAAAGGAGAGAAGCTGCAATCAGAAAGGAAGATGAAAGGGAATGTTTGAGCATCTGTGTGAATTGTCTTCTTCTTCAGCAGCGGCTGCTCGGGGTGCACGCCTGCAGTAGTAATAGGACCCCTGCTTGATCTTTAGTCTTGTTATTTTGTCTGGTCTACAATGTGCCTGAGGGTGTGTCTCTTTCTCTCTCTTGACACAGGGTATCTTGTTTTCTACTTGAATGCTTATGCTCCCTCTGGTGGTAATGTGCCCACTTTAACACTGCATTAGCTCAGAGACACGCGGTGTGGGGATGGGCTGGCTGCCTGCGCTCCTGTCAGCCCACACACACACACACACACACACACACACACACACACACACACACAC
Source organism: Liparis tanakae (assembly GCA_036178185.1). Taxonomy (NCBI): domain Eukaryota; kingdom Metazoa; phylum Chordata; class Actinopteri; order Perciformes; family Liparidae; genus Liparis; species Liparis tanakae. The sequence continues at coordinate 18,094,204 of CM070100.1, forward strand.
ACACTATCGAGCTCTCATAATAACCAGAGACGGGATACTTTCCTCATCTCATAGATTTTCTATGGTGGGAAATTGGGTGAATGGGCCCTATGTTTGCCCATCCACAACCGGGACATTTGGATTTTATTTCTGTATAATATCAGCATCAAGCCGAACGTCTCCCATCCAGGGAGAACCGTAGATACATGTGCATAAAAGAGCATCTCTGACATTTTGTAGTCCATATACCAGTGTGAATAAGTTGGTGATCCCATTACCTGAATTCTAACCTGAGAGCCAAATAAGACAGAATACGTTCAGCCCATGATCAAATGCATATGACACACTGATATCATTAATCCTAGATGTCTTGATTTTTTGTATTTTTCCGTAAAATATCCAACATTATTTGTATGTTGTGATGATCAAAATATCCTGTAAATTATTTTTATCTTAAATATATTGATATTGATATCAGTTTCCACTGATACTAGTCAGTTGAAACAGTGCTGTGTTATATTATCTATATTATCTAACTGAACTTTCACAGTTTTAAAGAATACATTATTTCTACACCCGTACAGAAAATGACTGTTGGGCACGACTCATAACTTAAAAATCTCCCAGCGTGATTACTAGTGCCTCTTTGCAGAGGAAGAACAACAAAACAAAGTAACATTAAATTAGATTTATCATTAGCACGTATAGAATATCCAAAGCCTGCTCTGCTGTTATGAAAGCATCTCTTCCCTCCCGGTGAGATCCCTCTCAGACGCAGCATGAGACAAAAACATTGAAAGTGACACGCAGGGCAGCACCACGCGGCCTGAGGAGAGTGTCTTTGAAAACGACATGGCTCTGGGGATATAAACTGTTATTGGTGAGGGAGGTGGAGCTTTAGCTATAATCTCCATCATCCTATTGACATAAGGAGGATCTGCAATCGTCCCCAACATGATGAGATGAAGCAGCTCAGGATGGGGAGGAATTATCTTGATACAATGGAGCTGTGGGGTGTGTCTGTCAGATTTAAAAAAAGTGTTTTTTCTTATATATTATGTGTTTGCAGCATCAAATATTGCCTTTATCCAGTTGGTTATTTCGTCACAAGAGATAGATTTATAATCCACCTTTCTGTAGGTTATTCAATCCTTTGTAAAGCCCGATATCACAAATTACAAATTTGCCTCAAAGGGCTTTACAATCTGTACACTACGACATCCCAGGACCTCACATCAGATCAATGGATACACATATTTGTTTTGAATACATCTCAAACAGATCTTTGTCAATACGTCCACTTACCTGCACATCATCTGAAGATGGCTCATAACTGGCTCTCTTGAAGGTCTCCGTCACATTGCGAAGGATCTCCACGGAGGACAGCAGGTCACCCGCGTAGAAGTTCCTCCTCTGAGTGAGGTCCAGCAGGTTTTTGGTGACCTGGGACATCCCATCCCCAGCCAGCATCCTCTGGCCCTTTGCAAGGTGCCCATGAACCTCCAAAAACAGGAGAAGACAACACTTGGGGCATCTGTTTCCTCTGCAGGGTTTCCAGAGACACACACTAAACTCCCCATTTGGACTAAACAGAGTGCAACAAATCATAAAGAAAGACTGCAATCTCTAAGGCTCTTAATGTGACACTTATATCCAAGCCAGGACGAAATGTATTCTGCCTCCCGGATGTTTTGAAATGAGCCAATGTGAATAAAAGAGTTAACTGGAGCAGAAGACACACACTTGGGAAGAAATTGCACAGTTAAATGACATTTTGCATCATTGCACATGGGTTTATGTCCATAAATACAGGTTCCCAGGTGCACTTTATGTGCTATCTTAGCTTTCCTGAATTATTTTACTTTTAACAGTGATTGAGGGTTTTCACAATTACTTAGTCTAGTGGAAATTCAGTTGTGTTTCCAGATGAAAGGCAACAATAAATGTTTTTCGCTAAACCTCTCTGATCCAGATGTCTCGTGGGATGAAAAAGGATGAAAGGGAAAGAGTTCACGCCAGGATCTTTGGGTGAATAAGTGATTCTATAGAAAAGAAGACAGACACCATTCACTCAGTTTCCACATCTATGTTATCCGGTCATTTGATGGTCCAATACAAACGTGTTGTAGTTGATCCAGATATATATATTTTATTTATCCAGATATATATTTTATTCATCCAGATATATAAATATATATAAATATATATATTTTATATATCCATATATATATATATATATATATATATTTTATTCATCCATATATATATATATATTTATATATATATATATATATATATATATATTTTTATATATATATATATATATATATATATATATATATATATATATATATTATATAATTTAATTTTACAGTGCTTTATTTATATTTACATGTACATATATGTTGTGTATATGCTGTGTATATATACATATATATATATATATATATATATATATATATATATATATATATGTTATTTTGTATTTTATATGTCATTTTCTTTCTTTCTTTCTTATACTTATATTTTATTGTGTTTAGTTTTATCGGGCTGCTTCTGTTGTCACCAAATTTCCCCTTGGGGATTAATAAAGTATATTTCATTCATTTCATTCATTCATGTGAGTGAAAACACACACAAATGCAAAAGAACAACAAGCTGAAGCAACGAAAGAAACATGGATGACAACATGCCTAAACCTCTAAATCAAATAGTTTGAAAGGACTTGACAGGGACCATTTATTAAAAAGAGAACAATTGCAAAAAGATGTTTTAATTTGCTCATCCTTTGAAAAATGGTTAATCTTTGGCTACAGTGTAATGGGATTGAGGGAGATGGCGGAAACACACTGGAGAGGTAATTTATGATGCATTGGAAACAGAGGCAGAGAGAGGGAGCTGACTTTGCACCTACTGATTGCTGCAGGTATCTGAATTCATTTGTTATGCATCGAGCATAGCTGGGCGGCTCCCAGAAGGCCATACCACGGCGATCCAGAGAGCAACGTCGACTAGTGGTGCCTGTAGGGGGGGGGGGACAGATAGGGACAAAGTTAGAGAGGAGAAGGAGCGAAAGGAAAGAGCGACGGAGAAGATGGGGTCGCAGAAGTAGAGAGTGGAGAGGGGGGAAGGGGGGGTTTTATGGGATTAAGACCAAAGGAGAGGCGACAGAAAGGCAAATTGAAGTGGTGGAGTGGAGGGTGTTGGAGAGGGAAAAAAAAAGAAGAAGACAGAAGTATTCATTCTTTTCTTTAGAGTCGTATCATCCTCTCCTTTCTGCACTCCTGCTGCCTATCACACCCCATCAGAATGGGATATCGCCCATTACCTTTTTGCAATGGAGTTGAGGCGCATTACAAAAGAAGGGAATGTTCCCGGAAAAGAAAAAGGGCTGCAGCATTTGAACAGAACTGTTTTTTGAATTACGAGCGGCAGACGCGACCCCGTGGCTTTAAATAAATGCCCTGTGTGCTGTGTTAATACAACGTACAGTGACTTATTCAAAGCATGCAGCAGCTCGACTGTGATAGCTGTCAGGCATTTAAAACAGTGATTCCGAAATAGCAGAACCACCCAGCATCCACCCACATCGTACACATCGTGCACAGCACTCCAACATCACGCTGTCGACCCGGTGGAGTGCACACACCACCCCACCGCTCCGACACCGGGGCCTGACATCCTGAGGAAAACTCCCACAATACAAAACATTTCCCCTGGCACCTGTGCTTCGCTATCTCAGGTTCTTTCTCTCTCTGTGTCTTGCACACACTAACACACACAGACAGAGAGCAAGATCAAAACCACACCTCCTACGCCCACCCCCTTTTCCACAGCTCCTACCTGCAGATATGCACTGAAGTGGAGTGCACACCATTAACGCTGTATCCTGGGAGCGCCCATGCAGCGCTATGAGAGCAGCAGGTGAGGCCTACAACTGGCTTCCCCTGGGAGGTTATATTTATTTGTATAATCCAGACTTCTACCGGTAAGGACGGCAACACACAATAGAATATTCTCACGTTGATATTCAATCATCTTTTAAGCCCTCACACTCAGAAATAGTGTGTTTAATGCAGGCTGGCTCTACCTAGGAATGAGGATTTTGCTCTGACATTCCTAAAGGTCATTGGAAACTGAGACTGCGCTTCAAGTTGGAATTGCCAAAAAGACACAGAGCAATACGAGAGCAAATTCCTTAAATGACGGATGAGAATCTTGTTTGTGTAGATTTCAAAGATGTGATTCAATGAAAAGCTATGGGAAGTCTTTGAAAAGATGCTTGATGGCCGATAGTCTGTTATTTCGCTAATAAACTGTATTTTGTCAACATTTGAAAACACAATGAAGAAAAGGGATACTCACTGCCAAGTGCTCATGTGATTGCGTTACTGAGGTAGGGATGGACAGTTATAACAGAACCAAAACAATAGCTTTCCCTAATCTCAAAGGAAACATGCTATTTCAACTTTACATATACATTTGGTAAATACATATATTTTTCTCTTATTTACAACCGGATCTCTCCTTGGATCAAACAAGGTCAAATGAAGAGCAATCTGGCTTTTGCTGTGATTCTGCAGCAATCTGTCATCCCTCCTCCCATCATCAGTGATGTATTGAGAATAAGTGGAGTATGAAATATTGGTCGGTAGAGATGTGCTTGATTAAAAAGCAAGGCTGCACTCCACTGAGGCAGTGACCGGTCGCTGTCCAAACAATCCTCCCTCAGACGGGAGAATTAAACGCTGTTTACTGCTCAAGGCGTTATAGATATTTCTAAAAGCACTCTCTGTGAGGGATTTTTACACATTTAATGTGATGAATATTATGCTGTCATTGATAGAATAAAAAAAGTTACTTTCGGGAAAGGAAGCTTACATTTAAACATGTGGGTTGAATATCACATTTGTCTCATGCACATGATCATGTTCCTCTGCATTAACCTGCGGGGTGTTTGTTTATGTTGCTTTAATGGCTACTTCTCTCAGTGGGCTGACTCAAACTTTAATGGATGATTGAGAATCCGGGCTCTCATTAGACATCTAAATGAATAAAAGCACCATAGCGTTTACGTGCTGCAGGGTGACTCGTAACTGCAGGTGTAGGGAAAGGAATGCATTAAAAATATGAAGTCTAAATATACCTACATAATATTTCACTAAGGACTGGTAGTCAGCATATTTGAGGTTTAGCAAATATCCAAATTATTTACTTAAATTGTATCATATACAGCACTGTAAAAAATAGTAAAGGAAATGATCAAGATTTCTGTGCAGTATTTTTTTAAATCAGAAACATCTGTTTATATATGGTTTATATTATATTATATTCCTTTATTTGTCCCACAGTGGGGACATTTAAAAAATCACAGCAGCAGTGCAAATCATCAATGAAAATAAATATAAAACACAAAACTAAATACTGAAAACTAAATACTAATCCTAAATATACAGGGGGACAACAAAGTTTGGCTTTAGCCTAGAGAGAGGGCGGCTTCGGAGCTCCTCTGGAATGAGTGAGGTCAGTTTTCAACCTGAAGGTTTTAGGAACTCAGATCTTGTACACAGTTAGGAAACAGTGTATTGAGCTCTACTAAAGCACATATCTCACTTGTAGAGGAGTCTTTCTGAATCTTTGTTTAGGTGATACAAAGTACACTAATTCATCTGCTGTGTGTGTGTGTGTGTGTGTGTGTGTGTGTGGTCCCAACTTGTTCTGGCAGTTGTCATCCATGATGACCGAGGCGGGGCTGACTCCTCTGCACCGGATGTTGTTCCTATGGTGACTTTGACTACGGCTGAGTAGACTCGGATGACTTCCCCCCCCCCTTATTGCATTGATGTTGCACATCGTGCTATGTTGCCCTTTCTGATCTATATTCTCTCTTTGTTTACCTGCTCTCATTAGCCGTCACGTGTCCGGCTCTCCTTGAAGGAGAAGGCGTTCGGTTTTCTTTCCGCGTTTCTAATGACGGGTCAAAGGATGGGAGGTGTTGTTTTCCTTTCATAATGTGCGCTTTGTGAAACTTGCTGAGACAGGAACTGTAATTATTGGCTTTACAAATAAACTTGACCTGACCTGAACTCTTCCCCTTCTCTCCCAGTAGTCAGCTTTGACAGGGAGATGCACTGTGCTTGAACATGAAATATGTGTGTTATTTGACCCTTTTGTGATGACACGTGCTCTTTCTGAGGGCAATTATGCAGGTCCTTGTTCTCTAGTGAAGTGTGAATACCATATGTGCGAATTGTTGTGATAGTAGGCGCCAAATGTCCCACCCTGACGGTCTGACTGGCCTAGATCTGGCATTTACATCAACCCTCCTATTACCTTTGTTTCAATGTTTAACGTCTCTAAATACATGATTGATATCTTTTTATTCATATTTCATGAATTTTGCTAATTTATTAGGGACAACTGAGAAAACATAAAATTCACATGATGATAAATTTTCAATGTCCTGTACACAACTTTTCACTGTGTAAAACATGTAAAAGATATCCACTTTTTTATTTATTTAAAGGGCTATTTAGGTAGTCAACAAAACTACATAAAGTACCTCACACTTAAACTTGGGAAACAATATTAATTCTAATAATTTTCTGGAAGTTTTAATTGCTGGGGTCAAATTAGCCCCACGGGTAAAATACGTTAGTACATGTGAAGGTAACAGGAGGGTTAAAGACACTTCTTGGTGTAAATGAAATTCTCAAGCAGCGGCCGTGAAACATTTCCAGCAATATTGTACAGAGAGGAAAAAAAAAAAAAAAAAGGCCCTTGCGGCGAGCTGGAAATAGCTTCGTATGGTGCCAATAGTTATTAGCCATAAAAACTAATGTCAAGCCAGGGAGCTAATGTCATGCTAGTAAATCCCGCTCTGTGTAACTTTGCCGCAGGTAAGCCATCTGTGAATGACATCACGTTTGCCGCTACATCCGGTTAACTATTTCACAGCGAATAAATGTCGACTCCAAAAACCTTTGATTGTTTAAATCTTTGACAACGACTCAGCGCATTAAACCTGTAGCTTTAGCGCCGAGCGGTGCTCCTCGGTTCGTCAGCAAACCGACCTTCAGCAAGAACAAAAGCAGCTTCAACAGAGGTTGCATTGTTTTTCACCCTCCTCTCCCTCCTCTCCCTCCTCTCCCTCCCCTCTCTCTTCTTTCTTTTCAAGAACTGCGTGTTAGTCTCACTCCGTTGGAGAACTCACACCCTCCGCTCTGACGCTCTTCCCTCCGCGCTCATATTAACGAGGCTGCTTAATGTCTGAAAACAGACCTCCGTGTGCTTTTATTTTCTCACTCTCGGAATCACAGTCAACATTTTGTTTTCCATTCACACGGGTGGAGCCATGAGTTACGTCACTGCGGGTGGAAATTTGCTGATAGGATATGTGCCTTCTCTGTCGACGGAGAAGCACCGTATTGTCACCCACCAGATATATTTCATATCATTATCATGACGTGTGTGTGATTTGTTTCAGGCAAGATTAGTCTTTAAAAAGTAAAAGTCTTGTTGAAAACCCATTCAGAAAAAAAAGAATCGCTATGGTGGCAGTAATCTAGCATCATTCCTCTTAATCTATCTTTAGTAGCATTGTGATGTGCAGTCAAACACTGACACTATAACATTAGTAATATTAGGATTTAAACAGCCATTACGCCAAAATGGGCAAACTTCAATCAATGACACATTTTTACACGTAAGCAACAGGCTGAATCCACAGAATACATAATCAAATGTTTTATATCACTTTGTTGCCTTTAACGGGCAAACTACTCTTTTTGTTTTATTCTCACATGATGGGTCACCAATATTGTGTTGTTTTTCCTGAGGGAAAAGAAAGATGGGCAATAATAATAACAGAAGACTAGCCTACATTTATGTATGGACCTCTGCTTGCACACTAAACCTTTTAGAGATAAAGTTACTGCTCATGTCCTTACCGGTGGCATTGGGTGGGCATCTATTGAAGGCCAGTTCTCCTGAAGGCGTCCGTCTCCACACCATCGCTACTGCATAGTCCTCCGGACAAATCTCATACGGCGCTTAAAAACAAAGTGGTACGAGTGTGACTTCATTGATGCAAAAAGCTTTACAGGATTTCCAATATGATGCAATCATTTCTTCATATTGCACACAAGGAGGTATGGAAATATAGGTGATGAAATCTGTGTAGTGATGGTGAATATGAGAATGACATTTAGTATTGTAATACAATATCCCCTCTCCTATATCAACAACTGTTGGCGACATAATAATAATAACAATAATAATAATAATAATGATGATAATAATAATAGTAATAATGATGATAATAATAGTAATAATGATGATAATAGTAATAATAATGATAATAATAACAACAATAATAATAATAATAATAGTAATAATGGTGATAATAATAATAATAATGATGATGATGATAATCATAGTAATAATGATAATAATAGTAATAATAATAATAATAATAATAATGATGATGATGATGATGATAATCATAGTAATAATGATAATAATAATAATAATAGTAATACTGATGATAATAATAATAATGATAATAATTATAATGCTGATGATGATAATAATAATAATAATAATAATACTAGTAATAATAATGATAATAATAATGATGATAATAATAATAATAATAATAACAATAATAATAATAATAACAATAATAACAATAATAATAATAGTTCCCTCAGCAGTGATAATAATCTATTCACTTTCAGCCATATGTAAGTCTCATTGTCCTTTGGCTCACCTGGACAGCGCTGGTCACTGCACTTTCTGACTTCCTCCCCAGTGCCATCACACTGCTGCCCAGTCACCGCCGCCCCCTGGCACACCCGCACTCGCCTCTGCCATCCGCCGTCGCAGGACTTCGAGCAGCCGCTCCACGGACCCCAAGGATTCCACTGTCCGTTAGCTGCAACAGAATCATCCTCGGTTAGATGCCGATCCTCTCAGAGGCATAACAAAAAGAAAAAGAAAATCAACCACAAGTATACATCACTGTGCAAATGTTATCGTGGGCCATTTTAAGCGTTATTTTTTATGTTATTGATTTTGGATTACATTTATTGATTTTGCCGATGCTGTTTGTTGGTAATAATTCAAAAATGAACGAGATTACTTTGAATAATCCTGTTTTTTTAATCAGCACAACGGAATCGGGACAATGTGTGTTTTATGACTAAAAGAAGCTGCTCGGTGAGCGGTGATAATTCCCCTCACTTTGCCAATATTTAACAGCATTTATGCTGAAGTTTCCAAAAGCAGCAGCATGTTTTATGCCCTTGTAACAAACACTGTTAAATTGTGCATTAGACACAAAAACAGATGCTTCCCTTCAGCACTGTACTAAATCACATGCCCTTGTCTGAACGGAAAGGTACAAAGCCCTGTGAGCAGGAACACACACTCCACTCTCTTTCTAACCTCCAGTTACTATGTTGTGTCCTACAACTAACCTCTGCCAGGATTGGTTCCGGAGGAGAAACAACAGAGAAACCATTGTGACCTGTTGGTTAAAACTATCCGCAAGATCGTTGATCAAATCCCACGACTGAAGCCTCTGCTCCACATCAGAGCAGCTGATTTATGAAACAGATGCAAGCTCACGTGTTTCAAAAAATTCCATATTTCAGCAGTCCCGGAGAAAATCTTTCAATTTTTGAAACACATAACACTAATTAAAATCCTGCACAGGCCTTTATTATAATTACTAGTCTGTTTTTTCCCCCATTACTCTGTTTTGAAAGAATGTATTTTGCCTTTGAGCACACTAAATGACTCAGATATATTTAACTATGTCAGAAAGACATAGCCTATTGGGTTTGCGATGAACTCTTTCTTTGTGTTCTACAAAGCAAGGCAATGCCGCTAGCAGTGATGAACAACCTTGGTAAAAGAAGGGCTGGACTGTGCTGTCTCAGTAGTGTTGGATCTTTCATCTCAGTAACAAAGAAAGAAGTGCCACATATGTCGGCCTCATTAGATGAACGGATTGTATAAAGCCTCCTTTCACAGTGAGGTGAACAACAGCATCATCTGCTTCGTTATCATCATTATCAGGAGCGCAAATTGGAAATACGGGGTCCCAAGCATGTGCTATTTTTCGTGGTCCAAGAGAGCATAAGGTTGACTGGCAGTGGTTACACAACATTTCCACTGACTTTCACAAATTTGAGAGGAATCTCTTCGCCACACACATACTAGTGAACTACGGAACAAAAACAAATGTTTTAGCTGCTGCAGTGAAAATTGCATCAGAGGATTATGAGAGTGCTCCGGCCCTTCATATGATCAGACAATTCAAAGCCTGACGGAGACCGCTAAGCTGACATCTTTCAGCCTCTAATACGGCTATGATGTTGACGGACAGTTTGGACAGCTAACCCTGAATTATGTGAAAGGCATACAGTAGATCTAACTGGATTTTACAAATCCAATTGATAGAGCACGGTCTTAAGCATTTCTTGCTGCAGAGGTTTTCAGTACGTCACAGAACGAGCAAAATCAGGCGGCATCTATATTTGTTAGCACTCGTGGTTGTAATGATCGCGCCAACGGCGTGGGAGGTTTTTTCGTCTTTCTTTTTCCCCCCCATTTTAAATCACGATTTTTGAATTTAGACATCAAAGCGGATACAGTATTAATAGGCTCAGGATTTTACCTGTGCAGTCAGGATTATGGCACTCTCTGCTTTCTGCCCAGTGACCACGACACTCAGATCCCCCATGGGCGGCCGCTGAGCACTGCCTGGTCCTCTGCTGAGTGCCATTGGCACAGGTCACCGAGCAATCGCTCCAAGAGCTCCACTCCTGCCACTGTCCGTCCACTGAGGCACCAACCACAACCCAACAAGCACGTCCCATGTGAAGGGAGAAAGGGCAGACAGAAATGGGGAGGAGATATTCAGATTGCTATTCTCTCTCAAATTGAAAGCCAAATAACACACAAAATGACATGATTACTTGTTTATGTTGGAGAATTGTACTGCTGGTTTCCTAAGTCTGGTTTGAATTTCAAAAACATAGCCAAAGGCAAAAGGATAATAAAACATAAAAAGTGTTTTTGTAGAATGCCCTCGTATAAAGATTTTCATTATTGATGCCAAACTGCAGAATCTATTTGTTGCTGCCCTCCATTTTGCATGACTGGGCAGAGAGAGAGCATCTGGGATTCAATGGTTCTCACTCAGTCTGTTTCCAGAGCAAAGCTAACATTTAACTCATCATCACTAATCTGCTTAACATTCACAGGCAATTGCGGTTAAGTGATTTCGATGTCAATATTACAGAATTGACTCAACTAAACCGCATTCTTATGTAAGCATGTTTACTTAAAATGCTTCCATTCATTGTACTCACCTTTGCAGTACTGTATGATTATGGGATACTACACTGCAAAAATTAAAATCTAAGTAAAATGAAATATCTCAAATTAAGGCAATATTTGCTTGTTATTTGACTGACAAGATATTTCTTCTTACAAGGCAGTTTTAATGTTGGAGCATTTCACTTGTTTGAAGAAATCTTGGCAAGTCAAATTTTCCTGTTCTGTTGGCAGATAATTTGGCTTATTTCAAGTAATATTCCCTCATTTTATAACTTTTTTTCCTTGTTTTTTTAGGCTGAATTTTTGCAGTGTAGACTGTTTCCATTATCAATAACTGCTCTTTTGAAATAATGTTGGGGTCGTTTACCTTTTACATTCCTCCTATCCTCATTCATGCCTTCAGGGATGATTATTACTATTGTTATTATCTTGATTGAGAGAGCAGACAGGAGATACCTGGGCATAGGGCTATGTTGCAAAGCTTAGTCTGGGTCTCGGGTCCGTCACAGGCCCTGCCTCCATGCTGGGGAGGGGCACACATCCTAGTCCTAGTGCGGTGACCTCGGCCACATGTGAATGAGCACAGGCTCCACGGTGACCACTCCTCCCATACACCGTGTACTGCGGGCACAGAAAAGGCATCAGGCCTAATCAAGGTATCTGTTTCTGCTATAGCATAAGCAAGCCTATGACAAACTGTCATAACAAAAATGAAATAAAATGAAATAAAAAAATGTTCAACAAAAGTGATGCAGATGAAACACTGAGCACACAGACACTGTGGGGCTTCAATATGCCTCAGCCACCATCTTCAATCCCCTCAATTTGGACATTTAATACAACTATAGTAAATGCTACCCAACTAACAAAGCTTCAAATAGCAGCAACGGTAGGATATATGATAAATATGTCATTCTTCCACATGACAACAACCACAATTGAATCCTGGCTCTCAGGGGGCTGCAGCCTGCACAGTGTTACAGTTGGTTGAGTCTTTTTTTTGACTGAGAATGTAATAGCTTGGACCTTCAGGTTAATGTGCGCGGTCAAAAGTTCTGCAAATCTGTCGTTACACCAACATAATTATCATGGCAATGCAACAAAGCACAGTAACAGCCTATAACCTGGTTCCAGACCTCCACATTACTGCCCACATGCATGTTATGATTGGTAAGGAAATGGCCACTAAATATCAGACAAGAGAGCCCAAATCCACCCTAAAATATATGCAGTGTTCATTTAGGTCTAATAGTGTTTCCTCATCAGATGAATATGCCACGACAATTCATGCTAAAATATTTCAAAAGGCATGCTTGGTAATATATATGTAAAAATAATACAATGTGCATTAATATTACTTCAAAAAATCAACTGAGATGTTTAATATTATCAAAATGTTGTTCTTTGGATGAATTAACTTTGAATTTATAGTATTATTTTTACATGCTTTGCATTTTTCTCCAAATTATATTAAACAGCAATACAGATCATGTTCAAGCGCATTAACTATCATCACGATAATATGCTATTGATACCTGTATTCCTCCTTTTAGATGCTTACAGAAATACATATTTTCAACATGCTTTAAAAAAGGTGTTCAATATCAAAGTGCAACCTTTAGCAAGTTCTAGCTGGCAAAAGAGATCATTCCTCTTACATGTTGGTTTGCCTGTAAGTGTAACTGGGTCAACAGATGGTGAGTCTTTATGGAACTACAAAGGATATTTGTATTGACATAAAGCTTTTCTATGGAGGGGGATTTATGGGCATCTGATAGTCAGACAGCACGAAGACGCCTACTTTCTTGTCTCTGCAGTTTCAGAGTTCCGAAATGAACACTGACATCAAACGATGAGCACACTCAACATGTAACAGTGCAACCTCGGTTATTAGTTTCTCAAGCAACGGCTGGCTTCATGATCCAAGTGATGAAGTGCTTCTACTGAAGGAAGGTAAAGGCTCCAAAATTAACTTTAAGGGGATGGAAATTGTGGAAATCCGAATGGAATTATTTCAGTATGGGTAAACTGAGATAGAAGCACGACAAACATTGTATATTAGCGGCAACATCTTAATTATCTCATCAGTACAACGGCTTAGAGGCATATACAATATAATTACAGGGGGGAGGGATCGCCATGCCTGGACATTTTCAGGTGTCCATTGACTGAGGCACAAAATAAATATAATTATCTAAACTAATTCATTATAATAAAACAACTAATTAACAGAGTGCACACACTATATGTGGATTTGTTGCACTTTTTGTAAGTCGCTTTGGATAAAAGTGTCTGCTAAATGACACGTAATGTAATGTAATTTGTTGTATCATCTGGTGATGAGAATGTTATAAGTGTGAATGTGACTACATGGTCCACAGTGAATTGGTGTTTCCTCTTCAGAAGGGTCTCTAAGCGTAGCTTGTGCTCAGGATTAAAGTTCCTGGATTATAATAGTTGGATCCCAGGATCAGTCGGAGAGTCGTTGGATCTTGGGATCAAGCCGACGGTCCGCCATGAGGCGGAGCTACCGTCCGTCTCCTGCTCCGATCTCTATGCGCCGGTTTGATGCTCCAAGCTCGGTGTCCCTTGGTGGCGGAAAAGTTAACTTTGAACATTTTAGTTCAAAGAACACGGTCACCAAGGCTACTCTAGCAGTGATGCAACAGGATTTCTCTCTGAACTGTGGCCACGATTTACAGAGACAGCCATGAGCAACACTGAACTTCTCGTACACAAGATGATGGACAAAGCAATTTCAATTTTGCCAAGAATGTTTTCATTAAATTGTGGTGAACTGGGATTTAATGTATTTAACTCATATCGTTCCAGTGATGTTTTCCCTTTTTAACTTGTAAGCCATCCTCCCTAGTATTCATTATTTGTTGCTGCGTCATATTTTTTCCATAGAGTTGTTTGAGACTTCCACTAAAAATACAATCCCTTCCACGCTTATTCTAAAGCTATCGTTTGAGCCTGCTGTGCATAATATTGCCCTGGGATCAGTCTTATGAACAATGGAAGACATGGATCAATGGCACTCGGAGATGTTTTTGGCAATAGGTTTGCCTCCTACACTAACTTAACTGGTTTCTGGGTCCTCAGATTCAAAGTTTCTCCACTAAAAAGACCTAATGGCACTGACACACTGGAATCATGATAACATGTTCTTTAGTTCTTGTTCTCTTCTTAACCAATGCGTTTCCATTACGCATTTCAATATTCCCCTATATTCGTACCTATAGTTAACAGGTGTTATTGCTTTATGTGTCAACAGAAATGTCTATAACCTTTTCGAGGATGTGTCATATTGTTTTTCTTAATTCATCAATACTAGAATATATGACTTCTTCTACTCTTTTTTTTTCATTTGTCTTTTGTTGGAAATTGATTCTTAATGTTTTGTGTTCGAAGCACTGAAGCAATTCATGTTTTTCTTTTATTAAATGTGGTCTTGGAGATCAGGTTGGCAATAATGCAATATTTAGTTGATTGTTGTATTGTTTAATGTTGATAAATGTGTTGGGTGGCAACTGCCTTTTGTTTGTTTTGTTAACGTCTCACAGGGTCCATTGGACCTGGCTGGGTCTGATGCCATGGCCCTGCTGATGCTCCGCCCACTCCTCCTCTCTACCTCCATCTGCCTGATGGACCATGGAGGTCTGGATTGTGGTCCATGCCTATACCAACTATTATACACTCTGTCATCCTCATTGCATGTGTTATAACTATGTAATGATTCCTTCTGTAAACATGGCATATATTGCTTCCATCTATCCTGGAGAGGGATCCTCCTCTGTTGCTCTCCTCAAGGTTTCTTCCCTTTTTTCACTGTTAAAAGGTTTTTCCATATCCGATTTGTGTTCCTGGGACAGGGATGTCGTATTTGTATTGTAAAGCCCTCTGAGGCAAATTTATAATGTGTGATATTGCACTGTACAAGATAACCTGAATTGAATAAAATTGAATCATAGAGGCTATTTCTGCTTTTGCGAGTTGCCCAATTTCTGTGCAAACAGAAGACATTTTGCCTACCAACCAGGTTATCTTATTGGTAGCAGCCAGTGTTTAGTAGAACCACAACTAATTTGAGACAATAATAATCAATGCTATTTCCCAAATAAAAATGTTAAAAGGTTATTACATGTCTACGCTTTGCAATGCATTACAGATAAGGCTGTCATTATTATCCATCTTTTTATTATTTTCAAAACGGCGACTAACGTGAATCCTTGCCTGCTAAAAGCCACAGCATTAAATATCTTTAAAAACTTGATATTTTATATCACTGCCATGAGCACCACTGAAATTGAAATACATATGCAGCTGTATTAGCACATGCTTGATGGATGACTGTTTGCATCATAAAATAAACTTACTTGCTTAGTGTTTACAACTTTACATCATAAAATAACCTAGCACAGTTGTTGTGAGAAAACATCTCACCCTTTTCCATATAAATAGCTTTAAATGAAAACTTAGAAACACCCTCTACCTCCTCTCCACCAAAACCACACATTCTTGAATAAATAAATGATATTGATTCAATTAAAGAAAGTTAGGCTAGCCATCTTGAAAGTTAAGCACCGAGGAAAAGTAATAGCATCATACGCAGGCTTGTTTCTCTCATCATCTTGCTGTATAAGTCTGCAGGGTTTAATCAGGATCGGGACTGTTGGGGTAAATAACTAAGATACAATATTGAATACTGATATCAATCTCAGCACGTTAAACTCCGTGCTGCAGTATAAACCTGATTTTGTATTGACTCTGAACGTCGGCATTGGCCATATTCATAGTGGTACATGAAATCTGACCTCTACATTTAACTTGTCTTAAGCATCTGGAGCAGTGGGCAGCTGAGAGACACCATTGGAATAAGTAAATATGTAAAGTCAGTGTCTTATAACTGCTTTCCTTTCCAAAAAAAAGCAGGAAAAATGCGGGGGAAAAGGAAGAAAAACAGATTACTACAGGTGCTGTTGGTTGGGTTGGAAAAGGGGATAACTCAGGTACAAGTAATACTTGGTAAAGAAGAAACGTGATTGTATTTTGGCGGATGCATCGCGTTGGAGCTGTTGTTCACCGATGATGTCGAGGGTTTCAACGATGATGACGAAGGTGAGGCGCGGCTCCTTTTAGACTGGAGGTGACTGTTTTGGACCTTAGCATCCTACTCACAGTTTCAGAGAGAATCGATTGGTCTGCCTTTGGGCTATTAGATAGGCTATTGACTCTGTTTATGTGGCACCATGCCAGGAGGGAATTTTGTAAACAAGTTTCTTACTGGAAATCAGCAAAGTTACGTCAGCTGCATATTTGAGGATGACTTGGGGAAACAAGTGCTGTGATCCCGTCGCAAGGTTTTTAACCAGTGAAGAGAAACAACTACAAGGAATTCAATTTAACAACAATGCAATACACTTAATACTAAGTATAGTGACATTTTTATATTTTTTTTTATTTTGGCCCGGTTATTTGGTAATAAGTGTTTCTGTATTATTATGTGAAAAAGGTTACAGATCCACAATTAAAAAACGACTACAATTCCTCCAGGTCTTGAGATAAATCAAGGACAATAATTGATTTCCTAAATGAATAATTATTCTCTATGCCAATTAATTCATATACCTGCAATTAAGCTGTGTGTAGCTTTTGAGAGATAAGTGCTTTAATGTTGTCTGGGCTAAATATAAATGGCCATAGGGAAGTCACACCAAGACCGTATTTAGGCAGCTGTTCTTTTGAAATTAGTCATTCTCTTTCTAGCTCCTAATGTCCACGCACAGTCTGAGAGCGACCCATTTGAAAACAGCACACTTCCCACTTGCACTTGCCACATTTAAAAAAATGAAGTACAGCACATCATAAATCAGTTTTTTTTTCAAAGGCTGCTGTATTTCTACCAGCCATAATTACCTAAGAGTTAACGATGCAGACTCAGAAGCACTACCTTTTACTGCGCCATCAAATACTTGACTAGACACGAGTTTGGGATCTCATTTCTAAATCAACATACAACAATCCAAAGAATAGATAATGGTGACTTGCAAAGAACAACCGGTTCTCCTACCAGACGCAGAAAGACAAATATTAACGCGCCGCAATCAGAAAAGCATCTGATGCTGATATCTGGCCGCCAGTGACTCATCTACCCTGCCATCACGGGTTGAGGGAGAAATGCCTTACAGCGTGTTTGAAGAAACGCTGCCAAGCTATTTTAAAACGCAAGACCAACCTTCAAGGAAACGAAGCCGACAACATATCAGTGTCTACTGCTCCCCGAGCTCCATGCAGAAAACCACGTCTTTAAACCATTTCAATGCTGATGAATTGTCTTACAGGTATATGAAATGAAAAAACACAAAAGTGATAATGAAAAAAAAAAAAGCAACAAAGAAAGAAAGCATTGGATTAACTGCAATATTAATACATTCTTAAATAGACACATTGAAAAGTTGGTTAAAACACAACAACACATTTTTCTCCTTTCAACAACAAATGATCAAAACATCAATATTCAAGAATCTGCGGCTAACACTACCTGGACAAGGGGCAGTGTTATTGCAAACCCTTGATTCTCTTAAAGGGCCGATGCAGTGTGTTCCGTATGGTGAGACACATGTTCTTGTTCGCACCTGCGACCCTTGACCGCATGTTACAGAGCATGAGCTCCACTGGGACCACTCCTCTGCACCTGATTCACCTGTGTGGGAGAAGGGTGACACTAGTTAAATGCAGCAATATGGTCCTTGGGCAGGTCTTACGGGGCGGGATGGGGCAAGGTGGGCGGGGTTGAGTCAAATGGGGAGGGGCCAACATGAGTCATGTTGGGGTGAGGTGGGTTCTTTAGGATTTGTAAGAACACTATTGTACAGTCTATACTACCTTCCTGTGATCTTTTATAAATACTGATTCTGCAGATACATTCTTCTGACTAATAATTTCATTTGTATTCAACACAATAAAGTATTTTGCCATTTTAAACAGTAGGTGCATTAGCAATATTCTTTATAGAGTAGGAAAGATGTCAGTGAATCAGCCTTATTACAATAAATTTAAATGTGCATTTATGTAAAGATCACAGTGAAGGCACAGCTATGATTATTACAAAAATTAACAGCAGACATCAGAGTTACATCTAAGTGTTTCACTTCTTCCTAATAAAAAAAATCATGCATTTCAGTGAAACCCAATAATATGCTGAAACAAAGTAAGACCACAAAGAAACAAAATGTCATATGAACATGGTGACATGCAAGAAAGACAGCGTCTGAGAAAATAAAATGATATTGAATGGGTGTTAGTTCAGAAAGAAGCCTGATATATGGATTTCCTTGCACTGCAGCAATTTATCTAGTTTCCTTGACAACAAATATGTGTTTAGACGATGGTTTCAAATCCATCTTAACCTCTTAACTCCCAGCGGTGGAAGAAAATTAGAATGTTATGGGATTGTATTCAGCAGTTTGCCTCCATTTTCATGTGAAAGTGAATGTGACTGAAAGTCAAGCTACTATTTCAGCTCCAGAATAAGAATGGATTCTGTTTCTATTGCCCAGGCCTTTGTGCCAATTTGGAGGTTTTGGCAAGCAGACTTTGAAGTCGTTCAACTCTACATGTCAAATTCCTATTAAATAATCATTCATAGCATTGGGTTGCAGATTAGTAAAGATAAGGATCATAGTTCATTCATTCTTCAAAAGATGTCTTTGGAGTTAAATGTAGAAGAACAATTGGAAGAAACAGCATTGAGCCTTTTTAATCTTCATTGTCCAAAAGGTCCAAATATCAGGGAGTCATGACATGTTAAATAAATCTGTTTATTTATATGAGGCAGTGGGGTGATTTTCCAAAGCTGTGGTAGCCTAAATAAAAAAAAGACTACATTTTTTAATGAAAATGTATTGGACACCAAATAATTGGCGTTTGATTGTGTTACATTTTCTTGCAGGCTTTGGGCATTAGAGAGATAATTTAATACAACGAAGAATTCCTTTAATTGCAGCTCTGAATACATTTGTGTCATTTGAAGTCATCAAATCCTAATATGAATTTAAACACAACATGCTTTAAAGTAGTGTCCTAGCATGCGGTATCAAGGACACATAGATCCAGCCGAATAGGGATCTAAACCCTGCCCTTAATTTTGCAGATCATAAAATAGACTGAAAGGTGGATCAATTTATTAAATGAGGCAGTAGAGGGAGAGTAAATAGTGTGAGGATGAGAAACAGAAAAGCACAGAGATGCGAGTCGACAGGGAAACAACATATACGGCATGTGTAAAACGGAGATGTGTTAATGGGGAAACGTTAGTACTGATACGTCTGTATGGTGTGTCGCAAATTAAAATGATATGGAAAGGAGTTCTTAAATATTTACGGCAATTCAACATTTTTTTTTACATTTCCCAAAAATAATTTAATTCAAGAATCTCAGATATATATATATATATATATATATATATATATATATATATATATATATATATATATAAAAACCCAGCCGCTAGATAATAGGGTTTAATAGAAAAAAAGATAATGAAAGCAAAATGAAGGTTTTGCTTTAAAATTGCTGTCAATTATTTCAGTACTTTGTGAATTTTGATAATTTCAGTTTTTTGTATGTATTCAATGCTTAATTCGATTAAGCAGCATAGTCTAATTTTATCTCGAGGGGCAGCACCTATATGTTCAACTTTTGCCAAGTATGTGTTTCATATTTGGCTGATAGGGTGTATTTTTTTTCCTTCGAATGGCATTTAATTTATCGTACCTTGCAGGAAATGATTAACTACACAAAAGCCTGAGTTTTAAACTCCTTTAATTATTGTTCCAAGGGTAATCCACTTGCCTACTCACTATGTGACAATAAAACTAACAGACCCACAAAACCCAATTAAGTTTTATATTCAAAGGAAATATACAAAGACAAATTGGAAATGTATCTTCCTACTTCATAGCAATAGAGAATGAATTGGAAAAAAAATTATAATACAAAACATTTCCACTTAAAAGGTGCAGTACAAGAGAGAGCATGCATGATGAAATTAAGTTTAGTTAGCAAAATAGAGTAAAGAAACATAACTACGGTATTACCAGTTTGTGCCATAAATTTAGCAGATTCAGCTTGCTCCTGCAGGGCCTTTGTTTCATGAACTGATCTTGGCCGCTGACTTTTTACTGTGTGCTCTCCGATCATTCCATATTCTATGGGACAAAATAGAGGTTCATATGAAAGCTAGGCTTAAACAATATTTTCTCAGAACAAAAGCTTATTACATACGTTTTTTCAGGATGTTCGAAGCAACTGCAGTACATGGCTAGAAACAAAGACCACACATGTTTGTATTTAGCGTGTCCTTTTACTCTAGGGCATAGAACAATACAACGAATTTATAAGGGTGAGTTGGGAGTATTAATTGAGTTTGAAAGCACAGCGTAGACACACAGCAAACATGCAAATAAACTCACATCGGTTTTTTTAAGACTAACACTTCATCAGACCGGCTCCCTCCCTCCCCACCCTCCTTCACACCCAGAAAACAAAACAAAAAGAAATGAAAGTAAAAATGTGTAAGCCATTGGAAAGCCACAGAGGAGGGGGTCATGGACATAACATGCTATTGATCCACAGTTTCCTCAACAGGTTGTCAACTTTATTTTATTTATTTAGTCTGAAAAGTTAATTAATTAATTAAATTAGGCAAATGTATTCCGAGCTGTATTCATTACAACGCATGCCCTCTTTGTTTCCCATATAAGGAGAAAGAGACGATAAACATTGAGAAAAACGATGCTTGCACTACTGCGTTTTTTAAAGAATTTGCATCAGCTGTTTCAAGTAAATTAGACACACTGTACGACAATCATATGTTACTTACAAGCTGATGCAAATAGTCTTCAAACTCTTATCTTAATTGAAAACTGGCATTACTTCTGGCAGTGCGGCACTAATGAGGTGATTATATCGTTTGCAAATAGGCAATGCAGGAGATGCATCAACAACAAATTCACACATCGCTTATGTTAGTACATTAGACAATACAATGCATCAGCTATTGATAGGGAGGATGTTTAAGTCTTTGCTTCCAATCTAGTTTGTAGCGTCAGTTTTTTATGTCCCCTCCAGCAAACTGTACGCCTAGAAAGACTGACCTTCCTCACTATGAGGCTTATCTGTCGTCTCCTCTGACCATGTCCCACTGGAATCTTACATTTTAGGACTAATTGTACGGTAAATCGCTTGACTACAAGAGACGACAGTTGTCTGATCCACACGTCATACTGTTGGCATTAACCAAATTATATCAACAAACATGTTCCGTTATTGGATTAGGACAAAATAGATGAGTACAAAATAGTCTTTAGGTTTTCAGCGATATTTAAACAACATCCCTTCCCAGCATAGCATCAGGAAAACATTTATTTACATACATTGTTAGAACATTATGAGGGTATAATGAAAGGTGAGAAAGCTGCCAGGTAGAAACAAACATCGCAGCCTTTTGATGCTGATTGGGATCTTCAGGATCACGACTGCACAACGTAAGGAGCTTTAGAAGCACGTTAAAATATCTTTATTTCCGATTTGGTTGCTTAAATTGAGCAGAAACCACATTGTGAACTGTCTCCTGGACAAAAAAAACTGATGGTTGGACAAACTGAGGGCAGTTGATCTCAGTGCAAGACTGACTACTGCAGATGCTCTGACTTTTCATCCCTTGACTGTGTTTTGGGCGTTACCCTGTGGTGTTTTGCATCATGAACCCGTCTTCTATTTAACAGAAAAAAGAGCTGTCTGATTTCATCAGCCTGAATGTCTGCTACTGTGCAGGAAATCGGCTTAAAAGCAAAGCCCACTGCTTTTTAATGAATTTATACAAGTGAAAATCAACTCTAAAACCTATGAGAGAGCATACAGTAGCACTTTCATTTCACTAAGCTCAGTAGGGCGGGATGGATGTCGAGAATACATACAAAATGACTAGACTTATTTTAATGGTTTTACTTTTCAGTAGCACTTTATAATTTAAAAAAAAGAGTTTCCAAATCATTATAGACACCATACGGTCATGTGTTGCATAATATAGCAACAATAGCAAGTACAAAAGGCAACAGAGATTCTTATTTGGGAATATCCTGAACTATATACTGAAAGAAAGAAATGCCTACTCATCTCTTTATTGTGCATTTAGAAGCAATAGTTACTGTATCAAGGAGCACATTTAAAGAACTTTTATATTATCCTTTTTATATCCTAATCAATATGCCTGGCGTTAACTTTTAACTCCATCTCACCTTTGGAAAAGATTTGCCTCTGCAAAACATTGATCAAGTCAGCCTCAGTCACACCTAATCTAATCTAGCTCTCAGCAGCTCACGATGAACGATTCAACAAAGCATTGAAACATGAACGAGATTCTAAAAACGTCATAAAGTGTGACGTCTGTAAGATACTTACTGCGTACTCATTACAGAGCACACGCTGTAGGAATCAAACCTTTTTAAATAGCGGTTGTTCATCGTGGATTCATCGTTGCATCACTGATGTTTGAGTAATTGTACCTACATCAGTCTGGACAGGAAGCTATTGAAGCTGAAACTCAACCTTTTGGTACATTTATAAGAATTGGTAAGATTAGGGGGAAATAAGTCTCAGTTTTAGTGTAAATGAGACTGGAGTCAGAGGTGTTATTTTTAACTTTGTGTTTCAGAGAGCTGGAAGTAGGATGGAGAAGAGCAGTAGAAATTCCTGAGGAATAAAGACAGCGCTTTAATTGAAGTACGAGGATTGTACTCACGCCTTTGGCTGTACAACCGTAAACAACAAACACAAATCAGAATTATAATAAATGGAGGGCAGACTGTTTGTCATTTGTCAAGTGTCTTCGCTGCATTACAAGGCAGAAAGCACAGATGATGCATTTAACGTGTCATTACCTTTCAAACATTTCCTTTGTTTCGGACATCATCATTTTTATGTTTTGGCCAGTATTCAGAACTTTTTAACTGTGTTTTTAAAGAAAATTAAGTTTAAGATTCATGAGGGTTTTGTCCTTCAGTCGGAAACTAAAGAGAATACTTATTATCGATATCCATCAACCATCATGCTTAAACAGCAAAGGAGAGGCAATGCCATTCAGGGAAATCCATCAATGTTCGCTTTCTTTCCTTTTGTGCAATGGCAGATTAATTCACTTTGTTTTAATTCCCATAACCTTGATGGCATGCATCAATGACAAAGCAAAAAAGACCTTCCTTTAAGTTTTATACGGACCATTTATACATCAAAATTTGCCAACACTGTGTAATAGCAGTATTGCTTTTCAGAAATACTTGATATATTTGTAGATGATTAGAAACACGTGTCTAAAATATGGAGCTGAATGACTAAAATGACCTTGGCAAACTAATCAGTAGTAGACGCTTTTCATTTGAACACAAGGTCAAAGCCATGCAGCTTTGTCCAGCAAACATTAAAAAAATATAAAATAATCTCCGCCAATCGGGATCAAACAGGCAGAGAGGAATAAGATGCTCATGGAGAATATTCATTCTTAAAAATAGCCTTAAAATGCATTATATCCAGAATATTTTGAATTATAGTCAATGCAAGCAATTGGTTATAATTGAAGGGACATTAAAACGGATTAGATAGCAGTCATATAAACTAATCTATGCTGTAATGGCAAGTCAGTTAAGGTCCAGTGTGCTGTATTTGCTGGACAGTGAGGCTGTGTGGCCATCATTAACATCATCATTAATGTTATCTAAAATAAAATATTTATTTTTATATCAATACAATGTACATTTGACTCCTGGTCAAATAAATATATTCATCGCCTCCCTTTTCATACACTTATATCCAAACAGTGTATTTTTGGACGGCAACTATCAACATTATTTCCTCTGTATATTTTCCATAATAATATGGTAATAATTCTGCCAACTTCATGAAGTAAAACTTATTTTTTAGCATCAGAACATCTCCTCCTCATGTTATCTTACTTCCTCAGAAGTATAGTTTAATTGTCAGCAGATTCACTGATGACTCACAATAATCACTATAATTTCTTTATTTTATATTAATTTTCTGATTTATGATTTATTCAATTTAGGATAGGAATTTATAAGCATTTTTTGCTTCTACCTTTACCTTTTCAGTTTTTCTCTTTTGTATATTATATAGGAGAATATTGTATTGTATTTGATTTGATTGACTGAATAAAATATACAAATAAACAAACTATAATCATAGAAAACTAAATAACATGTCAGTCCCAGCTTTATGTCTTTCTCAGATCGCTCACATTGGTTTCTTTTGACGGCCTCGACATCCAAGCAGTCTAAAGCGCGTGTGGCCAACTTCTCGTGATGCCGTGAAATAGGATTTTGACAGCGTGTGTTAAAATATTATGTATCTAATATTTTCGAAAATCTTGTTTATGAGCTCACTGTCAGAAAATAGCCAAATCTTCAAGGAAAAAAAACGATGTTCACAAACAAACACTCACCCGCGAGCACAGACAAAATAACGCGTAAAAACCCTCTCTCTGTTTCTCATACATTTTCAAAAGCTTGTAATCCGCTAAAGGAAGAAGTCAAATTACATCCAACCTAAAATTACTTCCAGTAAGTGCAAAGATAGACGTTTTAAATCTGCATGCTGCTGCCACGATGTGCCATCGGTTCATCCTGGCAGCCATTTTGCCTGCTTGTCAGGGATTATCTACAAAATAGGTAAGTAATACAGAGGTGAGGGATGAGATCGGGCTACTTTGAGCAATAATGCCTCCCACTCAACTTTAAGAAACGGAGGTGATTCAGTGGCTCGTCTCAATAATCAAGTTGTAAGTTGATCTTATTCTGAGAAACGTCTAGCCGCACTAAAAAGAAAAAAGAAGAATTCCTCTTCTGTATCAATCAGATGTGGAAGCTGATCTCCGGGCATCTGCCATACTCTGGCAAAAACAGCCTAAAAAATGAAAAACTGTGGTCCAAATATAACAAAATGTCTGCTTAAATTACTCCGTTTACAGGAGCTGGGCTGTGACCTTAGCAGGTGACAATGAATGAAGGTTATAACAGGGGGGTACCAGGGCTCCCATTATGAGGCAACAGTGTTACTGAATGTGCTGTGGCACACACGGGCCGTCATCACAGTGTCAAAGATGTGCCAGCCTGGATAGTGCCGGACAGGTTTCTCCTGCCCTAGTCAAGCTGTTCTTGTGAACCTGATTATGTGGGCTCAAAGCTTCCCTTCCCCATCACAGCTCACTGATGCTTTCAAGCTTAATTGGTATAGCTATATTTACGTTTGTTTTAATTAATGTCCCACTACTGAGTACATTCAGTGCACATAACAAACAAATAAAGACTCTGCACGCAATGAAAGAGAACAAAGGTTCCCCGCGTCCGTGACCTTTGTCATCACTGAGGCTTTGATTCACTGCATGCAGGGAATGTTGAGCTTACACACCGACGGGCATCACGCCTGCCGCGTAGAGCCTAATGGAAGGCGTTTGATTTCCAGGTTCTTCTTCACCGTGTGCACACGTTCCATGTGTAGTTTTATTGAAAGGCAGTAAAAGCCAGCCCCGTGTCCAATGACTGATGTGTCTAACCTTGCATGAAATGAGCCTTTACTCAAAGGCCCCTATGAGGAGCGTCTATCAGGGGCTCTTCGATTCCTGCCCTCCTCACATTCCTGACTGACTGACTGTCACAAATGTAGCTCTTAATGAACTTTGAAGAGTTAAAATTCCCCAAAAAGAGACAAATCCACTCTATGCAGACCAGTCAGAGGGCTATACCTCACTGTCCTATTGATGTCTTTGATTAGTTTCTCATCAGCTGAGCTGAGAATGGCACATGTTGGTCAAATGTAGTGATAATCAGAATCATAAGGTGCTTAAAATACAATGTAACCCTCCTGTTGCCTTCAAATGTACTGACATCTTTCAGCCTTGGGGTCCATTTGATCCCAGCTATTAAAACCTAGAGATACTTATTAGAATTAATATTGTTTCCAAAGTACTTTTTAGACCTTTAAATAAAAAACAGCCTGTGGTCAAATTGACCTCAAAGAAAGTTGTGTTCAGGACATTGAAAACATATCATCATGTGAATGTTATGTTTTCCCAGTTGTCCCCAATACATTTGGAAAAGTCCTGAAATATGATGCAAAAAAAATAATGTGAATAATTGTTTTAGAGACGTTAAACATCGAATGGGGTCAAATTGACCCCAAAGGTAACAGGAGGGTTAAGACGTGAGACCGAAGAAGAGAAAGGTTAAACGTGTGCTTATCTTTTGATAAATAAGTTATAACCAAAAAGAATACCAAGGCGCATGTGTTTCAACTGATCTTCACGGCACACTCTACATATTTGTATATACTAGATTTCAGTCATCTAATATAATGGGAACATAAAACGATGCTAAACTATAATTAAAGACATTAACCTTTACAAATGCTAAAAGTGAGAACATGTTAAAGTCTGGAACTTCTTGTTTGTAACAACAGCGTCTGTTCGTTGGCCTGTTTCCTCGAGGTATTAAAACCTGAACATCAACGCTGGAAAATGATCAAACCCTGTTCCGGTTAATTATGTACTTTTCTATACAACAAAACCCTCAAGCACCAGCAATTGCAATTAACAACGAGAGAAATAAGCGTTATAATAACCAAAACAGAGAAAAGCAAAAATAAATGTGTCATAATGTGTTACAGTGGAATATATGACAACACATAAAAAACATCCAAAACACGTTCATTCACAAGTAAAGACCTCCTTTAATTATTCCAACATTTAATTGACTACTTTTCAATGTAAAAAAAAAAAATTGAATAAATATGATGATGGTGATTATGAAGTAATGTGCATGCATCATATTTTAGCGAATTAACACACATCCAAACTGGGACTGAATGTTTCTCAACCTCAAAATCCTACTACCATTCATAAGTCTACTTAAATGTCCTCAATGTATCTCCTTACAACCATTATACAAACCCTTCACCATTGATGGGTCCATGTGCTTGGGCCAATCTAAAAAACTCAATTAGTTCTTCATTTAGAAAATGAGGGGGATGCACGGAATCAGATACAAATTAGGAATTGTCCTCTGAGACGTACAATTATCCATCATATTCCCTCTGCCATCTGTTTTCCTCCTGTTGACTCTCCTAATGACTTAGATTAAAGCCAAATTAGAAGTCTGTGCAACTGCCACTGCACCTCATTGAAAAGTCATATGGACTCACATCAAAATGGAGTGAGTGTGGGGAGACAAGCGCTCAGAATACAGTCGGTTATAAGTAGGGAGGACATATTTGTGAGGGCTAATGAGTGGCTACTGGAGACAGCATTAAAAATGTACAACAGCATGCTAAATCAAAAGGTTATTGAGCAGTACCTCACAAAGCAACCTAGATGGAGCTCTGACGTTATCAAAGCGCTGCATCAAGAAGCCCTGTTGCTGGGTGCCGCGAGCAGATCATTCCCCCTCTTTTCGTATGCTTCGGGGAACAGGCCTCACCGGTCCGACTTGAAATCATTTCAACGCATCCGAACGCGTAGAAATTGAATCTCTACTCTATCGGAAGCCGCGCAGTTTAGATGATTACTTCACAACTAAACATCCTCGCCGTAACAATCTGCCATCGCGAGAATCAAAAGCACCATCCGCATTTATTTGGTTGTAAACAAATGCTTGCTTATGCGGGAAAGTAGACCTGATCTAAAAAAAGAGAGGGAGAAATAAATTGAAAACAACAGGAAGAAGAAATTAAGACGCATTTTTCTTTCCGTCTTTCCAGGTTTTGACAAAGATGTCCACTCCGCATCATAACGTGAACAATGTGCCGTGCTTTCAGTTCAGCTGCATGATGCTATCAGAAAATGGATCCGCCTATGGAGCATTTTAAAGTGAAAGTAATGCCAAGATTGCGGCTTAGAACTTGCAAAATCACCAGCCTTTTGAAAAAAGCGACACTGCTGAACCACCCGTGACTAAAAGTGGGGCTGCTGCAGGGACACAACTGAAAGGACTACTGTGCACCGACAGAAACAGGGATGGAAGCGGATTACTAATTAAACGAGAAGTCACGTTATATGGATAGTATAGAAGCTACACATTGTAAGCTATTTGAAATGCTGGGACCTTCTCAAATCGGGGAGTCTTGTCAGTTGCTTAAAGTATCTCATGAAATATTCCCTTCCAAGTGTTGGCCAATCGCCTCAAAACAAGAGATTATTTTTTTTCTTTTTGGCCAGCAGGGTATGATCTTAAAATGATGATTGTAAATTATGCAGAATTGTCTTTGGGGGTATGCTTTGCTCCGATGCTCTTGAGAAGGGACATTGAAAAAACGAAAAAAGGAAGCAGATCTTGGCATCGCTATAGAAACACACAACCCCAGTTGATGACCTGGCAGTCACACACACACTGCCAAACTCAATGCCACCATGCCAAGCAATGCATCTGTCAAGTGAGAAACACGACACATTTTTTAACACCTTTGCGACTGCAGCCAATTTTCAAAGAGCATACCTTGTCCTTTTCTGAGCTATTTTGCTTTGGCATACCAAGTAGCGACCTCCATTAAATAGAGTCATGGTGTGTCATCATTGGACGCTCCTCACTAATAAACAGGAAATTATACACCTACGAAATTAATAGAGCAAAACACAATATGGACTCTGCATGGATGCAAAAGTGGTCGGACGACCACATTTTGTAGCAAGATAAATCAGTTCCAACAGCCCCTAATGAGACTTTCATAATTCATGCTGTCAGCCTTTCCTCAGCACCAATCATGTCTGATCCTTTTGCAGGGATGAAACCCTCTGCTTCAGACTGCCACCCTGCATCTATCAGCACAGGGAACATTGTGTCATATGCACGTCATGAGGAAGAGGCCTGCAACATGCCCTGTCTTTGCCCATTGGCCGAGCTCATGTTAAAGAGAATACACGCTCTCCCAAATAATTACGGAGACACAGTGGTGATGCTGAAATGTCCTCAGACAGGAGCACGAGAGCAGCGCGATAGGATTTAAATCTAATGGATTCTGACGCTCGGTCTGGGAACAGCAGAACCATTACAGTTCTTACACGTTTGAAAGCCATGCTCTGGGTTTTAATCACTGCCTGTGTTTTATAACGAAACGCATCCAGTATTTGAGCTATACTTTACCTTGATTATTATGATTTCAATTTAATTGTATATTTCAATATATATATATATATATATATATATATATATATATATATATATATATATATATATATACACATATATATACAGTATATATATATATATTGTATATTGTATGTATATATATATATACATATATACAGTATATATATTGTATATATATATTGTATATATATATATATTGTATATTGTATGTATATATATATATATATATATATATATATATGTGTGTTTGGCCATTGCCACAAACTGATAATATTTGATGTTAATGTAGTTAGTTTTAGAATGAAGCTCTCCAATCGAATGTAACCACATGACCATCAGCTTTGGCTTAAAATATACACAGAATATTGCTTGTTTTTGGTTTACCAAAGGAGGTTTAACGCTACGTCATAGTGTGTATTACTAAGGTTGCATTAATCTAGTGAGTTGAGATGAATTCACACAACCTCAAACTGTTTATCTTATAGTAAGGTTGGAGAGGGCAACATATACGAGGCAAAGTCAAATATATGGTCCCTTTTTTATCATGAAAACTAATCACATTGGCAATTTGTATGCATGCATTACAGTTTTATTTAAAACAAATGTTCAACTCTTTATCAAAGAGATGCTGAGTACTGTTGAATTGATAAAGACAACAACAAAAAGCATTATCTTTATTTTAAATTATGCTGGATAGTGCTGTTGTAATGATGCTGAGTCTTTGTGGCGGCTAATTGTAATTTCAGCAGGGTAAAGCTATTGCGCAAATTTAGAAGGAAGAGCACATTAACAATAGGAATAATCAGTTAATGTTTTTATTTTCATACCCATATAAAGGTCTAGTGTTATTTTACACTCAAAGCTTTTGGAATCATCCTTACAATACCTGCTGAAATATCACAAGTAAACAAATAGGGAACCATTTCCATTCATTTGCACATTTGAAATCTGTTGTGTCATGTCTATACAGCAAAATAAACACAAATATCACTGTTCTGTGTGAAAGGCGCATTCATTCATCAAAAATAATTAAAAAAACACCAATGAAGTTGCACCGTTTGCCTTTTTTTGACATTGTGACTTTAACAAATATGTTTTTTGTAGTCTGCCTCATTAATCAATACTGGCTGAACCTGTTAGCTATTTTATTTATAATTTCCCATCCACCATCATCACCCATCCACAGTATAATTTTATCTTGGAGATTGCAATTTTTAATATTCAAGTTAGAAGTTCCGCATAATATTGTTGCCGGGTGGCGCTGCCAAAGAGCAGAGTTGGCTGCGGCAGCAGGAAATATGCTGTAAACAAGAGAAAAGACAGTCTGATCCAGTAGCTAGAGTCTGAAACATCAGTCCTTCACCAGACCGTGACCTTGGATCTTTACAAACAAGAAGAGGAATAATTTAAACACTCATCAACCAAAACAGGAGCCTGAATTCTAAGCAGGAAAAGTATCTCAATTAAAACAAAAATACCTTCTAACTTTGCATAGCCTGGATCAAATCCTAGATGGAGTATAACATCAGTGAGAGCTGCTTGTTATATGCAGCAGCAGAGGCAGCCAGGAGTGACATTAGTATTGGAAATTAATTGTTTTTTAATGTGCATGTCTCCATCGTCCACCACCACAGAGCCATGCACCATTAATGCGGTCAATTAGCCATTCAATATCTCACTGTTAGCCAATGTATGTAATTGATCGCCACGCCACAAGCTTTCCCTGCAGCTTACCATGTCCAGAATATTATTTTTTTTTAAACGTAAAACTCAAAGTAAATTAAATCAGATTCAACCTAAACTTCGTTTTCCAGCCGGAGGCGACGACCAAATCTGCATCAAAAACAGCTGAGACAGCGTTTCACATTTTCATCCCTCTACACACAACACAGGTCTTAGTAGAGCCTCAGACTTCTGATTCTACTGACGTACTAGAAAGTAGAATGAGTGTACAAGGGCAGCGCTAAATCTTATTTTTACATTAAATCACTTGTCATTTAGCAGACGCTTTTATCCAAAGCGACTTACAATAAGTGCATTTCAACCTAAAGTACAAACTAAGAACAACAGAAAGTAACATTTCCTTAACATAGTTGAACTACAAAAGTACCATAATAAGAGCTATTTAAGAGCCACTGAAGTGAAAATCTGTGTTTTAATTGAGATATAGTCGAAAAATATGTTTTTCTTAGTTTCTGGCAGAAGATGTAGAGACTTCTGCTATCCTGATGTCAGTGGGGAGCTCGTTCCACCAATCAGGAGCCAGGACAGCAAACAGTCTGGATTTCGAGTGATTAGCTTGAAGTGCAGGAGTCACAAGTCGATGGGCTGTTGCCAACTTCCATTTTTATTCTCAGATATAGGAGGAAATAAAGCCCGTTCAACTAAGCTTCTGAGCCTTTTTGGCTGAGATGACATTAAGAATGAGTGAAGGGCATTATCTGGGCACACAATGGCTCCTGTCCATTCAGCTGTGCTCTACAGACCACTGGAATAAGGAGCTGCAAAGACACTTACTGCAGAGGAATGTATAGTTTTAAAGGTCTATGACACCCAAGACCCACAAGAGCTTTGGCTGAATAGCCTGTCTGACCCATTGTCAGCCAGTTCTCGCTATTGTCGATGCACCTGTGCGATATGCAGTCAAATCTCTCCCATCTTCCACCTCTCAGCGAAGGAGCTGTAAGCCTTAAAATAGAAGGTGATTTAAAACATATTCCGTTCTTCAATTCAGTGACGGTACCGGGTGAAGCGTCTAATTTGCGGAACAATCTGTCATGGCTGTTGCAAGTATTTTAAATAAAGCTTGCTTGGATGCTTCTCACAGTGTTTAAAATAATCAAAGCACCTGAAATGACTCCTAATTTGGTGTGATACTTATGATGAATTTATGTCGACGTGTACAGGCGTTAAATAATCAATACATGCACAGTTGTCAGACTGGAGCATCAGACATTTGCTTGTGAAGGCAGCCACTTGTCTATTATGTGTTTCTCACACAACCAAACAAGGATGATCTGTTTGTGGGGTCGGATGACAAAACCATTTCTTTCCACATCCTTTGCACTTCTATGAAAGCAGCTTTAATCTTTTCAATGCAAAAAAAAATGGAAGAGAGCTCCCTGCATGTGTTTTTCCCACTAAAAAAAGGGCTTGAACGCAAAATAGGCAAAGGAACCATTTGAGTCATGCCTATCTTTTCACCTCATTATGGCATTGAGATTCACTGATGAAATGCTTTTTATATTTCGAAAAAAAATCTGCATTTGAACATGAAAAGGCTATCTCTACAATGACATGCTGAATAAATATAGAGAAAGGATTTAGAAAGAAATGTCAGACAGACGTATATAACTCTCAGCTAGTCTTACATCATTATGGCATAACATATTGTTCAAAGGAATTTGTCATGTGAGTTATATTAACTGGACGGGATGTTGTGCTATATGTATATCCCAGTTTAAACTAAGTGGTCAGAAAAGAAAAATGTAATTGTGTCGCTGCAAAAACCAAAACATATACACATGATTAATTTCAAATGTCTTGGGTTTGTTGATTACATTATGTTTAATAAATAGCACTAATACTTTAAATTTAAAGCAGAAGTTTCTAATTAGTTTCCTCAATACAATGATAACTTTTGTGAATTGTTTAACGACTAGCTGCAATAATAGGAGCAGTTTGTTATAAATTAACAGCAACTAAAATCTATCAAATCCAAAATGAGGAAAAGTAAGCACTCTATCAGAACATAAGTGGACGTCTGAGTACTAAAGCAACTGTTTATTAATCCAATCATCTCCTTCCAATAACTTATTTAATCAAACATGCCTGGAGAAATTATGATCGAATTGTTTTCTCTTTTTTGACCAAAAAGACCAGTTTCTGACCATTTTGCAGGATATTTAAATGACGTGTGAAAATAATGATAATAAAATATTTTAGGACAATTTTCTATTCTTTTTTTTAATCCATAGATTGTTTTTTTTATGAATAACTATATGTAGCCCTAACAAACACTTAAGTTAATGTCCTAAGAATCCTAAGAATGATAAAATAACAAAAGTCTCCCATTGTGACGAAGAACAGGTCCACCTGCTATATCGATGAGCTTCGGTACAGAATTTAAATCCTTGATTCTTAGCCAGACTTGAAATAAATTGGGCCCTATTTTGTTTTCCGAGTAATAAAGAAAAAAGAAGCCAAACATTAATTGATACCAGCTTTGCAAATGTCGAGATTTTACCTTGTCTTGCATTCTAGAAAACTTAATTAAAAACTGCTAATAAAAATACTTGCTCTCTGTCAATATCCTAAGACATATTGTGTGCTTATGTTTCCTATTCATATTTGTCCGTTCAGTGCAGTTCTTTACAGCCTTGCTCAGGACGTTCAGCCCCAAAAGGTCCCATAGATAATCTCCGCTGTGCACTTCACTTAATCAAATGTGGGACAAGACACACATTTGCATATCACTACTACAAATACGGTTCACACCTACTGTCAAGTACCAGTGAGCCTCCAGCCTCAGGGGGCAGTAATGAGCCCATTACACCTTGGTGCTCCACAAGGAGGGGAATAAGACACTTTTTTGGACAAGTGACACAAAGGGTAGATGAATGCTGCGCCTGAACCGGTTAGTTTAGCTAATGTGTTGTTTTGTTAGAGACTTTGCTATGCAACCTTGTGGGACTGTCTCATCCAGAAGTTACATATTTGTTGTATCCACTGTTGTTGGCACTGCAGAAAAACATCAATCTCACACACATTAGCAAGACTGCAATAGGGGGCAAGCCAGCATCACTCAATACAATGTGAGCAAGTGTCATTCAAGGTTATGGGTAAAGTGTCAGATTACAGACCGACATCAATGACTGATTGATTTACTGACTGTCCGACTGATCAATGTGTTCATACCTCACATGTGTTGGCAGCACAGAACATGTCCCTGTGCTCAGAACAGTAGCAGTCAAGTTGCTGCACTGATGCTCTTGAAATCAAAGAGCCGGACTGACATGAGTCTGATTCAAATAAAATGGGACGTTAAAGCCCCATTATGTAGTTTTTCCCTTGTAGCGCCCCCTTCAGGTATTTAGCGTTTACTTCAGTGTCGTAAATATCCAGTTACGATAGATCAGGTGTCGTGAGCCTCTGGCTCTCGAGCCATATATGGCTCTTCCGGTGACGCATATGGTTCTTTTGAGTTTGAGTTAAAAAAAAATAAAAAAAATCTCCGCCCGCAACTCTGCAATTTTCTCTATCACGCCAGATTACAGCAGAAGTAATTTAAGGTCCCTTTCTTAAAGACGTCTTTGTTCTTTTATTAAACTAAACGTTTGTTATTGATCGTCTCCACAGCCATATTAAAAGTCATTGTAGCGGCACCATTTTTTTCAAGCTGTTCTTTTAAGGTACAATTGTTACATAGTGTTGCTTTAAGGGCAGGCAATCAACTTTTAGAGGGGGGGGGGGGGGCACTGGCCCCACCTTTACCTCCGAAATAGAGAGCAAGAGAGCTCACTAGTTGGAGCTGTGGTTGTTTAACACCGACACAATTGGAATGTGACTATAAACATGTAATAAACATACACAGACTGCTTCGGCTGTAGCCTACTGTAGCCAATCACAAGGCTTCTTTTTTAATCTGACGCTCAGAAAAACAAGAGCAACATCTCCCACACAGCCAAGCTGCTGGTTTCCACACAGTCCCAGTTTCCTAACCAGCCATCTACCCACCACACGGCTCAATCATACAAGATGTTCCCTTGTTTGGCATACGGACAGATGTAGCTCCTCTCAGCGATATGCCTGGATAACCTTCCCAGATCCACATAAATTATAAGAGTAACACTTTCACTAAACTCAGTGTCTCATTAGCTTTTCTGAATCCATGAGTAACTACTGCACATTGAGGATGCACGTACTATAAATCATGCCCTGACTTGTGTACCGCGGATGCAACAATATAAAACAAATGTTCAACCATTCAAGTGTCTGCAATGTAGATTAAACAAAACAGAGCTATTTCAATTCCTAATGGGACTGCTTATACACAACTTTATTGATTTGTCTAATCCCACAAGGCAACATTTTATTGCTGTGTGTGTGTTGCACATTAAAAAGAAACATATTTTCACTTAGTGTCTACAAAGCCATTTTTCATTAAAACAATTATCATTCACTCCTGGTAAATCCCAGTGGCATTCCTAAGAGAGACAGCAGTTATATTTAGACATTTTTCCTGATAAGCTTGTGTCACGGTCATATTGATGTCTATTATTTGGACGAATTAATCCAAATTAAATAGTCAGTCCTTTTGAAGACAAATACTTTTTTATCAGCAGAAGCTAAGCATGTAACACACATTATTATAACTGTCAGGATACTCAGGAGGAGTAATACTAAGTGAAGGTTTGCTTCCCATCACAAAAGCTAAAGGACAAAAATTGACATTCAATAAAAATATTTTTTTCTCAACTGACAGCAAGCAGTTAATGTCATGATTACAAGATCTATTGCTATGTATATCGGCAATAAAAATGCAAATGTTAAAGAAAATAATGACATTTCATTGGTTCATTTCTTCAGTGAGGATAATCATTCTTAAATAAACAGTTTATACGTAGCTTTTTATCTAATACACACTGACATCTAAATAGCTAAAACTAATAACAAGAGACACTTTCTCCATGATTATATTCATAAGTTAATGCAAAATGCAATACATTTCATTTGAAGTTAGAGCAATCAGCAATTCCAGTGTCTCTAGGCACCCGACGGAGACAGGAGACTGCATTCATTAAATGACATCCTCAATAATGCATTACACATGAGCCCGTCTTGTTTCTCCTTCTTTTAATGTCTCTGTCAACAGTGGCTTGTCAGCTCGCATCGAGTGACCTCCTCCATGATCAACTTATGATTAACTAAGACCCCTCGCTTTGTGAAAGGCACATCACGACACACTGGAGACACATACGTTCTGTCACATCTGAAGCAATTCGCACATCCGGTGAATGGAAGTATAACCTCAAAGAGGAATCTCACAAGTGCACCACTCAGAAGGAGATCTCTCCTCATTATATTGCAAAGCAGGCTGCACAGTTATTTAAAGGCTGCAGCTTCCTCCCTCACTTTTGCTTCTCACTCATTCCGATACTGCTCTTTATTTTACGTTGGATAATTGGACGATTAATAACATAACCATCTCTGTCTTTAAAAAGTACAATACACATTTAATTACAAGGCACTGTGCATAGCAGAAGACCTATATAAACCTCACAGCGAATCCCTGTGCTCATCTACGTCTATAAAGTGCTGGATGCTGTATCGTCCCCGTTAAGGGTCAGCCTACACATCTAATTATACTGATATACGCCAGAGAGCTTAATGTGCAATTTAATGTTCACATGGTTCACTTACTTGACCCATTAAAACACTATTCATTTGTTAAATACAAATTTGAAAAAGCATCACGCTTACTATCATTACATTAAACTACATTATTTTCTGTTATTCTCATTAGCGTGTGTGGTATGATCACCAACCACAATATTAGTTTGAAGACATTGCAGGTTGTATTTAGAAGAGAAGAAAAATAATGAAATTAACGTTGTCATCAACAGTACCGCAAGCACTGTAAATAGCACTACCCTGGCCTTGAGAATGCTAGCGTGTTTCCTGTGGGGATGGTGACTCTGGTGCCCTCTTTGGTCCAGACCGAACCGTTTGAACAGCTTTTAGATGGATTGTTGTGAAATTTATTTCCAGATATTCATGGGCTTCAAAGGATGGATCCCATTGACCCCCTTATATTTCCTGTTGGCATCAGGAAAATAAAATGTTTCACATTGAACATCTACTAGAAGATTTTCTGCTGGATGTTGCATAGACATACATGGTTCCCAATAGAGCTGATCTCTCTCATCATTTAGTCGACAAAGAAGCCCGGCTCTAATGACTTTGATGATCCCCCTTTTCCCTTGGTGCCATATCATTGGATAAAGACAATCATAGTCACAGGATGAATTATAATAACTGAGGTTATCTTAGGACTTTTTATCTCGTACTATGATAGAAATTTGAATTTCTACAATGGTTAATGACTAAATCCCTAGACTGCATATACCTGCTAAACATCATTATTGGAATATTGTCATTGAGGGAATGTTTGCGTGCAGACATTAGCATTTAGATCAATAGTAGTACATTACAGTCGTACCAAGTCGTTTCCATGACAGTGTTGATTTTAATAAATGTGTATGATTGCTTTTGCTGGATTTAGCTGATAAAGAGATGCAAAGACAACAATCAATCAAAAACCAGACATTACATCAGAACTATTGATCCTATCCTCTCAATGCCTGCAAAATTCTCAGAACTTTTATACATTTCCATGTTTCTTTTTTATGCACCACCTCTATAAGCCCACTAGAGCGACGCCTTCTCTCTACTCTGCAGCATCTCTGAGCGGGAGAAAGGGGCGGGCATAGGAGACCGCCATGCCACAAGCATGTGTGGCTTCGTTGGGACAGGAAGACTTTTGTTGGCTAACTCACTGGCTTCATTGCTCTTTTGTCTGCTAGAATTAGCTTGTGTGTGAGTTACCTTATGAGCAATGCTGCAATTAACTGAATGAATCCCATAGAGGGTTAAAAGCACTGCCAAGTTTGTTGGAGTCGTCCTGCACTCCCCCAGTGAACCATTCCAATCCTCTGGGTCAGGGATGAGGGAGGTCCATCTCTGGTGTGTTGGTGTGATATTGAGCTGGGTCAGTTCAGATGCACTAGATGGACACAGGTCAAAAATGTGCTAAGCCACGTATCACGTAGAAAAGGGCTTCTTAATTCAATAAAACAAAAAAAAGCAGAGAAGTGAATTGCATGGATAGCTTCCTGTTACCTAGCAACCGAGTCGACCATTGTGCATACCATTCCGTCTGTGTTCAGCGAATCAAGTCTAATTAGGGTTATTGAGAACTTAGCTCGTTTAGAGCTATTATTATTGAGATGTGACTTGAATCTTTTGAAGCAGCTGGTCAGTGATAATGGTGAGGCCAGTAAATTCCATGTAGGGTTTTTAAAGTGAAAAGATTAGTTGAGTGAGAAAAAAGGGGAAGATAATTAGGCTATTTTAAGTATTCTTTTCCCTGTAGTAATGACAAAGCCACCATTGATAAGACGTTTTTACATTTTACGTTTATTTCTATTATAGAAGACAGATGAGATCCTCGGTTGGAAAATATTGACGTCATTAAATAGCTTTAACAGAAACTAATTCAGGCAATTTAAAATCCAGAAGTTGTCTTAAGTTTTTAGAAAACAAGCAAAAAATATCTGCAAAGAGCATCTATTTTGTCTTTATCCATGTTTGTTAAAAATCTCTACAGCCGCTAATTAAAATAAATTCTGCACGACCCAGTATAGCTTATCACTACTGGAACACGGATCCCAGAGCACAGTGTTTTTAAGTACACAGCTGTCACATTATGCGTATGAAAGTGGGCAGAATGCCTCCGCCCCTACCAAGCCGTCCACACTCACAACAGATATCCATCCTACAATGTTTCTGTGCCGATGTGTCAAGTTAATTTCAGTTCAGTAGAGGGCGGGAAGCGCACACCGGTACCACCCACCTTTTTATGGCTCTTGACAACCCTCATGACAGATAACTGAGACACAAAATGCATTTGAATAATGCAGGCGTCCTCCGCGTACTGCACGCTGAAGCTCAGGTGACGGGCAAAAGGCGCCTATGGACACGGTCCAACACGGCCTGAATAATCCTTAATAAAATAGGCTTTTAATGAAAGCAACTTCATTCCATTTTTAGAAGCCATGCTTTGCTTTTTACTACAATGAGATTATTCAAAATTAAGAAGAACACAGAGGTCACTGAAGCTGTCTGGGGGTACTGTTCCCTTGTTAACTAACCTATATTTTTATTTTCCCTTTATCTATTCTTATCTAAAGAACAATCTCCTAACTCACTGTTTCATTTATTTATTTTTGGACTAAGCACCTGCCTCCTCTTAATTCTGCACACATACCGTGGTGCATGGATGGAGGTTGGAACTATCACTGCATACTGAACATTGTCACTGTCTTTTTAAACAGAATGTAGATTCATAGCACCTAAAATACATTCTACTATCTCAAAGTGTATTATACGTGTTCCTACTGTATAGACTAGTGTTTTTCAACCTTTTTTGTGCTCTGGCACATTTTTTACAATAAAAAAATCCTGTTGCACACCAAAACAATTACAAAAGGTCAGTTCAGATCCTGCATCTTTCTCTTTAAATATGTCTCCATCGCCGTTCTTCACCACAGCGTCTCCAGTGCATCATTTAATTCTACTACTAAATGTTCAATTAATTACTGCGTTACCTACCGCCACCTACCGCCACACGGAAGAGTATTTAATTACTAAGCCAGACACTATATTATAGGCTCAGACGCTCAACAATGGCAAATTATTTGCGACAACTTAATAATATATTTTTTGGACGGATTAAGTGAAATTGGAAACTTTTCCCACTGTCCCAAAAGTGGGATAGTGGTTGAAAATCATTGGTATGGACTGGGATGAGGGGGCTCTGGGGGATGAGCTGTCAAAGGCTTTGCAAATCACCCCAAAACCTCCCCATGCCATTAATCTAAATGAATGCTCTGACAAATATGTCATAATATTGCGTGTGAAATATGATAAATGCTCGCTTCAGCCCATCCATAATTGACTCTCTTTAACTCAATGGCAAAATGTACAATTGCAGAACTAGTGTGGCCGCTGAAAGCAACAAATTTGACCTCTTGATTATACTCTAAATAACCTACTAATGAGTGTAGCTGACGACTATAGAGAAATCCTGATGTATTGAGTATTGTCTTCTATTACAAATTAAATGAGCTATGAATACACTTACTGTACATAGAAGTATGACTAATACAAAAACATACAAAGTTCTTTAACATGCCAAACATTTCTTAACACATTACTGCTCTAATACTTTGAGACAGGGCATGCATATGTTACAGTAAGAGAAACATATCAGGTTTAAAAAAAAAAATGTAATTAGTTTTTTGAGCAGTGCTGAGAGGAAACATCTATTTATGTTTTTGTTCAGAGGGGACATTACAAATATGAGAAAATAAATTGGGTTTTTCGGTGAGAGGATAATTCTTCCAGCGTTGTGTGGATAAATATGTCAGCTCTTGCCAGCATCTGACAACATTACTGTTCTACAAGAGGAATAGTGAAAAATGGAAATGCATGCAGTCTGTATTTCCATCTTGTGCAAGCAACTATGACATTTCAAAAGAAATCCCACAGCTGCCCGATTCTTAACTGGTTCGTTATATCTGTTAACTCAGTTGCCTTCCAGGGTGCATGGCATAAGGTAGTGTACAGCCACAGGTGCTAACCTCTAACTAGACTAGCGGGCCCATCCACTTCATTCACTGGCCTGCCTGGTAATGAGGTGGAAGAGTCAGCCGGGAGCTGGAAGTCACAGTCCACTGGCGAGTCAGACAAAGTGTAATAGGCAAAGCCAAGACAAGAAGAGAGACTGCTACAGTCAGATTGAAGTCACCAGACCTGGAGGACAAGCTAATAATAGTTGTTTATAAAAATATGAAAACACAACATGCCATCTGGTTCCTCTGTAAGCGGGGGACATGCAGTGTACTGTGATTTTAAATCTAGCTCACACCCTTTTTTTCCATCTTAAATCATCTCCTTGTCCCTTCCCTGTCACGTCTATGAATCAATAAAGCCGTATACAAAACTGACATATCAGATACTACTCATAATATACATTGATATGCTCATGAATCTAGTTATTGGATGTTTGGATTGTAATTTATATTGACTGTTGATTGTAATAAGTTGGCAAGAGATGTTTCCTGTCACTAAATATCTGTTGCCATCTTATTCGGAGAAGGTGAGAATCCAGCATTTTAAATGAGCAACTTGGCTAAACCCCTAAACCCATATGCGTACATTTTTACAAATGAATGTAGACTTAAGAGCAGGAATTCCACCAAGGACGGATGGGATTAGTCCTGGACGGGTCAAACTAACATAGGTCTTTTACCCAGGGATGTCCCTATGAAACGCTATACAACTCAGGTTTCTTTTTTTTTTTAAACCTTATGTTAAGTTACAAGTTTACTTAATTAATTTTAACCAAACCATGATATTGCATGTGTTATAACTCTGTAATGATTCCTTCTGTACACATGACATATATTGCTTCTATCCATCCTGGAGAGGGATCCTCCTCTGTTGCTCTCCTCAAGGTTTATTCCCTTTTATTCCCTGTGAAAGGGTTTTTCTATTTCTTGGGAGTTGTTCCTGATCCAATGTGAGGTTTTGGGACTGGGATGTCCTATGTGTAAAGATTGTAAAGCCCTCTGAGGCAAATTTGTAATTTGTGATATTGGGCTATACAAAATAAATAGAATTGAATTTAAATTGAATATTATTAAATATGCGGCTTTATAATTCAGAACTTTGATCTGGTTTTCTCTCCCACTCCCACAGTGTTGCAGTGTAGACTTTAAAGGGCAAACTTTTCTCCCCTCTTGTCTGTGAGCTGATTTCATCAGTTTGTAACAGCGCGAGCCTTGGGACGATCACAACTAGTACATGCATAACAGACTCTGAAATCCATCCCTGATGGGGCTACGTCAAACTCAAATGGGGACATAATGTAATGTACCAGTGCCCACCGGGTCCCAGTGCGAACACACATGCTTGTGATTTTGGCCAGAAATCAAGGAAACGGGTTACTGTGCTTGATGAAACAGTTTCTACAACGTATCAGATTTTCACAGCTTTAAAATTAAATACATGCAGCACCTCTATAGACATTCAATTTACATTTTTTTAAAGCTCATGAGAAAATTGGGTACTAACAAACCAATGTAGCGACAGATTTGCGTGGGTGTTATCTGATGAGTGCCGTTTTTTTTTTTCTTCCACGCCAAGTCTTGAATAATTAAATGAGATCAGCAGGCTCCTCTTTTTGTTTAATAGAGGAAGTATTCAGTCAGTCCTGTTTAACAGGCTGTGCCCTCCTCCAGGACGTGAGGGGTGTCCTAAACAAAGCCGTGGCTTTAGCATTAGAAGCAGGGAGACAATGTCTAGACCAAATACCTCTTTC
The DNA here is from genome assembly GCA_036178185.1 of Liparis tanakae. Classification (NCBI taxonomy): domain Eukaryota; kingdom Metazoa; phylum Chordata; class Actinopteri; order Perciformes; family Liparidae; genus Liparis; species Liparis tanakae. The sequence continues at coordinate 18,136,909 of CM070100.1, forward strand.
ACACACAAGTTCAGCAATGCTGCTCTGTCCTAAAAAGCAGACTTCCTCAGAAACGTCATTGCTTGCTTTAGATTCATCTGTCTGGCCGGCGCCGATGGCTTTCAGTCCATCTGGGAATTCAGTGAGGCATGGAGTTACACACCTGACATGCTGCTGCAAGAATGGACACAAACCAATGAGATATAATTTGATTTTTCCCACTAATGTCTAAAAATGCTGCAAGGCCAATAAATCAATGCTTTTTACGACAAACACGAGAATTAATTGATGGAGGGCATTTGTAGGACACGCACAAATAAAGTACTGGCCAAACATCTAAATATGCTTTGCCCTCAAGGACAAATAAATATAGTGTGCAATGACTATAAACACAATGTGGGTTTAAATCACATAATCACATAGTTTTAGGAAATAGGAAGTTCACCAAAAAGGACAAAGAGAAAAACACAATCCAATCATGGTGTTGAGAGAGGAACACGCAATTAGTAACACAAGTCAATCAGAACTCAGAGAAAGATTTCTCAAATCACTTTGGCAAATCAGAGTGAGTTTACTAATTGCAAAAACAAATCTGTGATTTAGCATATTCCTATTTGATTGCATAATGATACCTTTGGCTGTCCCAATAATTAAATTCCAGAAATGAACCACTTATATTTTAATTAACCATTGAGCTAACTTTAAATCAGTTTTAACAAGTTTCGGAGTTGCCTCCCCTGCCGGTAAAGTAGTTGTATAAATACTATGTTGCAGTACTTTTGAAAACACGACTTGCAACCGCTGCAATGTCCCCTCTCTCCTGTACCACCCCTTTACAAATAATCCACCCAGTAACATTTCCACTTCTTCTGTTCGTCAAAATAACTTCCGGCTCAATATCTGAATTGAATACAGAGAAGTGGTTCGCTGTGCTCAGCGAGACCCTGAGGAAAATGTGTGATGTAATTAAATCACAGTATAACCTCAGCTAGTACAAGCGATAGAGAGGCGAGTATGTGGACGGTCTGACACACAAAGGCTGTAGAGATCTCTATCCGAGATTTCTCTTTCCATTTGTTGAGACTCAACTGATTTCTAATTATCTCACTGAGTGGCTTTGATCATTATCCGATCATCATCCTTTGCAGTACATATTTCGACCTATTTGGCACCTACTGTATGTGACACGTTACTAGGACCATTGTCTTCATTATAGTTCTATTCTATAACAGTCCGGTCATGTCATCTTGATCTTGTCTAATCAACACAATATTGAGTCTTTTACCATTTGGGACTGTGTGGACATGTATGCCCCCCTTCACCTGTGTGTGTATGTGCAATAAACTATCTACTGCGCTAGGGCCATCTTCTTCATCTAAGATGTAGTGGGCTGTCAGAACGACTTGTATCTTAAGTCGGTTTAGTCTGTAAAATGCGAGAATGTAGACAGAGATAGATTTTTGATTTTAAAGAGCACAGGGTGACGTCTTCAATTAGCCAATAGACAATCCACAATTAAAAAAATGTTTAAGACCCAATGATATACAATTCTCAAATTTGAGAATCGAAAATGAGCTGATCTTTGAAATGTTTACCGGACAAATGGCTTCAATGACTAATCAACCATTTCTTTCTGTTGATTAAATGATCAATTAATTGGCTAATCATGTAATAGCAAGATACACATTGTACAATACTATACTTTACAATCTTACACCAAAAAAATCTCCTGAAAACCGCTCTTGAAACCCTCTTGAACCGGTGACAATAAATGTTTTAATGAGTGTGACAGCGGGGTGCAGAGTGGGTGAAGCGGGGGCGTGGCTCAAGGAACGGGGCCGGGATGGCCAAGTGGCCTCATGTGTGCTCAGTGTGGGTTTTCTGTTTTCTCTCCTCAAAGAGTAGAGCTAGCTGGTGAACGAGAAGAGCGAAGAGCTGAGGGAGACGCGACAGCGACAAGCCGCCGATACTCTCTGCAATTAAATTAAAGAATCTATTGAGTTTACCGAACTCCTGTGTGCTGCTCTGAATCGCGCCCCGCCGACACCCACACCTATTACAGTGCAGCCCAGCCTGTGAAGCCCCCTGGAGAGAAAAAAGCACCTGGAGTCAGACCAGCCAGAGAAGCAATGCGGCGGTTTGGAGCAGATGCTGGGCCGGGTCCAGGCGATGCGGCGGGACCAGCCAGCTCCTGGAGGGCCTCCAGGAGCTGGCTGAGAGGCAGACGTGCGCCCTCCAGCAGCTGTGGCTGGCCCCCGCTCCCCGTGACCCGTCGGAGCTGCCGACCCCCGATCCCCGTCGGCGCTGCCAACCCATGTTCCCCGGCGCCAGTTACACCTGCCCCGTTTCCATCCCGGCCGGTCCCAGTTCCCCGTCCCCGTACCGGCGGGCTTCAGCTCCCCGTCCCCCCCATCCCGGCCGACCCCAGAGCCCACTCGTACTGAGCCCGGTCCCCCAGAGCCCCCTCGTCCTGAGCCCGGTCCCCCAGAACCCCCTCGTCTTGAGCCCGGTACCCCAGAGCTCTCTCTTTCTGAGCCCGGTCCCCCAGACCCCCCTCGTCCTGAGCCCGGTCCCCCAGAGCTCCCTCGTCCTGAGCCCGGTACCCCAGAGCCCCCTCGTCCTGAGCCCGGTACCCCAGAGCCCTCTCCTCCGCCCAAGCTCTCAGGGGGGGGAGTAGGTTAGGCCGGATGGAGCCCCAGCCTAACCTGTGGGGGGGTGGCAGCTGTGGGGGTGGAGTCTCCAATTTGGCCTTGGCTGCTGGCTGGTTGGTAATCAGCCAGCTGCTCTGGCTGATTGGCAATCAGTCAGCAGACGACGCTGCTGTCATAAAAGGAGCAGTTGAGAGTGGAGTGGGAAGAGTGAGCAGAGGTGCCATTGTGCTGTCTGCTGGAAAATAAAGTATTCTGTCAAATATCCCGGTATTGGTGCCGAATCTCTGGCGCTTTGGGGGGAAACCCACGGGTGACGGCCATGGAGTTGTCACAATGAGCAAGCCAACTGTCGTCTTAATTAATTCAAACATTATTTGCAGGGTATGTAATAACACCTCTTCTCTTTGCTGCCTACGTCTGACTTGTCAAAATAGCCTCAGACCGAATAGTACAGACGTTTTAATGCTAAATAACCCAAAATCTCATGGACCACCTCTCTTAGTAAGAAGCTGGTTGAAGAAATAGCTTTTCTGGACCGTTTAAATATGCTATTGATTCAACCCTTTAATTTCTTCTTTTAACCAGCAGTGGTGCTATGGGAACGTATCCACCAATAATCTGTAACTCAATGTCACTCGTCCACCCTTTACTACTATGCTGGATGTAAGATGTGCAAATTATTAAATTGCAGTGCAGACTGGAGAGTGAAATTCACCTTATGGACTTAACATTAAGGTCACATGGATGCAAACTTACCATAATAGGGTCACACGGACGTGGATACTTTGAACCATGCTGCTAAGATAAGCGCTGACATTAAGATGAGCGATCTCTGCATCCGCCCACTGACCCTGACCTCAGAGGCGTATTGCGATACCTCAGTTTGCTCAGGACACTGATAACGAAAGTCAGCATCTTCAGCCACTATTTTTCATTTGACTCTTGGGTCAGAGATATCGGGCCGTGCTGACATTAAAGATGTTGATTACACTCTACAGACACAAAGCTAAGGGGAAGTCTGTAATTTCCAAAGTGAGAGTGAAAGACAAAAGGCAACACAATAAGCCTCCGTGTTAGTATGGAAATATATTCAGGCCTTATCTCTTATCTGGAGCCAGTAGGAACAAAATGGCAACGCTGCATCACTTGACACCCACAAAGAACAATGTTTACAAAATCCTTTTGATTTTTTCTTTTTTTTCTCACGGCGATTCAGCATGCGTGTGTTCTCTCTGCCAAATGGCAAAGTATTTATTCTTTCACTCTCACTGCTAATTCTCTTTTTTTTCACCCCCTTCCTCTAATTGTCACCTCACATCAGAGAAGAAAGCTGTAATTATTGCACTTCACTAACTGTTGAGTCAACATCACAACAGTCGGGCTTTGGACACCGCTGAGCTGATGGTTTGGCAAGATGGTCTGAGGAGCAGAGGAGGATCTCAAAAGCTCCAAAGCACCTGCTAAACGAGAGCTTTAGATCACTGCTGCGTGAAAGCACTGGAGGGCATAGTCATCTTCACATAAATGTGCCCGTAGAATAGTAAACCCACGGAGCAGTTCCAGGTGTTGGCGCCTCAATCACTGCTCAGTAGCCCTGCAGCAGCACTAATTGTACACACTTTAAACTTTAAAAGGGCCTTTTGTTTATTATGAAGGTTTCCAACAGTAACATTACACTTGAAAACTATAGTATTTTAGTTTGAAAGGTTAAAACATGTTGGAAAATGAAAAACTAATGATCTGTTCCTATAGCAATTAGTCTTGATTCATCCTGACAGTGTTTTATTATTTCTTGAACATTGTTAAGAAAAAAAACATATTTTTTTAAACAAACATTTTAAAGAACAAAACATTTTATCCTCAGGTTGTGTTTAACAAAATGTTTTAATCACCGTTGGTGAATAAGTGGCCATTGCTAATCGTTCCCTAATTATGATGCAGCAAATAAATGGTCTAACTAATCTGTTTGGATGCTCATGCAAATAAAGACGTGGCTAATATTGGGAGTTTTTCTGCATATTTTAAACAGGTTGAACAAAGTTCCAACCTCTGCCTGCCATTATTAACGTTACTCCTAATACACATGCCCCTCAATCTTTGTCTCTATAATCTTTGTCTCAATAACATGTGTCGTCATCTTATTTCAGAAAAAAAAAAAATAGTATGACTCAAATTATACAAAATAAAGTACATTTTTGCAGGGGGATTTTTAATTGAAGTTTTGTAGTTTTGTTTTGAAGAAAAGTTCATTTGTACTGTGTGCTCAGATCTGTTTTCCATGTACCGAGGCAAAAGTACTAAATTCAGTGGTATGATATTTGTTTGGCTCTGACGTGGGCAAAAATACAGTTTACATTTTTATTGTCCTACATCTACTCGTCTTCTACTTCCTTTGGGAAGAGCCGGTTGTTGGGAAAAGCCCACTGCAAAGTCAATTTACATTTCATTTCACCAGGTTTTGACATAACAGCAGGGTCACCTTTACTATTCATTATAGAGGGAGCATTTGCTTTATTAAGAGAGTGCTTGTGTGTGTAAAGAAACTGTGGATCCTTCAGTTTGAATGATGATTAAAGAGACTGTGGTACGGCATCGCTGTCTCTGAATGCATGATCCATTTGCTACAATGGTTTCCATGGTCACCGGCATTCTTAAACACATTTGCACACACACAACAATGAGGATTTGCTTAATATTGTTATTTTAAATGTATTAGCAAACACTTAAATTTGCCATACCGATAAGATATGCAGAGAATACATCTTCATCCTACTATCATGACAAGTATATTTCACTTCTATAAAGTTATGTAATTTTACATTTTCAGATCGAATCTTTAATTTGCAGTAAAGTTTCCATCTTTGCTGCGGCAAAAATCTATCCGCTATCAATGCAAAAACAAGACATTAATAAACCAGTGTGATTTAACTTTTTATATTACCCCTGCACTATGGCTTGATATCTGTTGTGCTCTAGCATTTGAAATAGGATAGCATCAAATATAGATGATTCAATTAATACATTTATAAATAAAAATAATTGTAAACCAAAACTGTGGTACATTATTTATTTATTTCATCAACTGCATCAAATATTTCCTTTGTTGTGTTAATTGAAGAGATTTGGGCAGATTGTTCATACTTGTCACAATGACAAAGGTTTTTTTCTGTCGTGTGAGCTGGAGACCACGCCAACTGAGGTTACAGGATGATGACCAATGACCATTGCATCCATCATCACTGAATTGCCCTCAGACAAGAAATACTGAGGTTGTAAAATAAGCTTGATGAAGGTAAAGAAAACAACTGAAGATCATTCAACATATAAATAACTAGATAAAGGATTAGAGAGGAAACTAAAAACACATTTTCCAACAATCTGGATTAAAACACAGATTATCGCTTCAGTAGCACTGACATGACTCTTACTTATGGTATTACTTATGATATTACTCATGGTATTACTTTTTTTTTTTTTCTGAGTTTGTATTATTGGTTGTTGCACTTTGGAGTCACTTTGGCTAAAATGTTCTGCTAAATGATGACATGTAATGTATTGTAATGTAATGTAATTTAATGAGTGCAACTATTACATTTTTAATTGAAAACAAATGAGGCAATGAATAGATGCAGGAATAATGCAAACTGATAAACAGATAAATGTTATCGTACCTGTATAGATATTTAACATATAATTATATTTGTAAATATAAAAATGAAAATTTAATAAATATAAATGTTTACTCATTGTTCCCTGACATGCTGGCATCTAATCAATACCATATATTGTAGTTTTTGACTGCATTTCAATTTACATTTAAAGGAGGATATATTATATATATGTTCTGCTTCAAACTTGTATTTTGGGTTTCTACTCAAACATTTTTACATGCTTTAATGTTTTAAAATTATGTTTTTTTCTCATGCTGCCTTACTGGAAAGGTTCCGTCTTTGACTTGCAAGAATATGATGGTAGTTCTCAAGCTGTGGGTGAAGATACTCGTATTCTAATGCAGTGGTTCTCAACTTGGGATGGTTGTGAGAAGATATTTATATTAAACAGAAAACATGAACTAATATATTTTAGACTGGGGAACTATTTGTTTTTGTCTGGGGTGTTGCCACTCAAAAAGGTTCAGAACCAATGAGCATGTCAACTCAAAATGGCTTGTTGATGTTTTGTTATGCTCAGAGTAATTAAATATACCTGCAAGAAATGTTTGTGACAAATGAAGCTCAAAAGCTGGGTAAGAATCACAGAGTAATTATTCTCTACAACATCACTTTGCTACCATTTGCTTTGAATTCATTAGCTTTATTCAAATCATTTAAAAGCAGCTTTGTACATGACCTCTTTTCATAGACGTACCTTTCAAAGAGACAAAATCAAAGGGTTTTAAAACTGCTTCACACATAGAAACTATTAATGTTTCCTTGGAACACAAAGGCGTCTTTGAATGAACCAAATCAAAGACTGAACAGGTTACAGATGTGAACACGACATTTATAAGGCGGCCATATTTGATTTACATCATACTGAGAGTGGCATAAATTACCCATTAGTACAAACACATTGAAGATAATCCATGCTAGTCTATGTAAAATGTAAACCAAAATTATCCTTTGATATTGTCAAGACCTAATCAAATGGAGGCCACATTAACAATTAACAAATTAAAGATAACAAAAAGAGAGGTCAAATCCAAATAATGAGCAGGTGGACTGCTAAATGCTCATTATGTGGACTAACTTTCTTAAGATTGTACTAACTACAGCGGCATCCTAGTCATAACTACTGGTGATGCTACATCCTGATCCTGAAGTCTACCATGGAGTATAATGTTTCTAATATTAAATATTAATGCTAGTTAATTCTTCATCCCTTCAAATAACGTATTTGCATTTGTCCAAATTCAATTAACATGGATTTAAATGTTGAATTCTACAGGGATTTGCCTAAAGCCAACCTTGTGTAACACCATACGTTGTCTCACAGTTAAAATGAATGACATTTGCAGAACATTTGCTATTACTGCTGTTACTTTATATGTCAGCTTTGTGGGATGTCATACTTAAAATTAAAATAACCAGAAAGTGCAACGATTACGTGGAGCACGGTTGCTAATGCCACAGCGGGGCTACAGTTACCAGTAATGACGACTTTGCGTCGCACGAGGGAGGGAGGGTGGAAGGAGCGCCGATAGCGACTCACTATGCTTGGTTGACCTCTTGCGTAATCCAATCATAGGTCTATATACTGTATATAAGAATCCAGAGTCTTATAGGGCAAGATCATCACAACTAGACTCAGGTTTACCAGGTGATTTATGGATGTATGTTTGTTATTTGCAGCTTTCATTCGAGAAATATATAGTTAATTCTTTATGGTGTATAGCTTTATATAAAGTAGCAAATCACTGTTTTGTCAGGGTCTTATTCGAGAGGAATGCCCGTTTGCAGCCATAGTCGCCCCTCACAGCCATGCCACAACGTACTGAACACACCCAGAGGACACGTTTACGTCTTCCTCACTCACCAAAAGGCCAAATGAAGGATTTATAGTTGGTGAGAATACGCCGTGTGTGTGTGTGTGTGTGTGTGTGTGTGTGTGTGTGTGTGTGTGTGTGTGTGTGTGTGTGTGTGTGCGTTTGTAATTCTCAGAACCCTGTGCTGCTGTAGACTTTCTGATCACCTAAGTAATTAGGTGATCTGAGACGACAAAGGGAGTGACACACTTTCTCACACTCATCCGCATAATTGCTTTTATTTCTCAAACGTACGAGAGAGGGTTTTGTGTTTTCAAAAGAAGTATAATTAAAAACCGCAGTGTCAGGGGCTGAAAAAAGTGCTTTCACTGGAGGCTCTCCTAAAAGAGAGCTGGTCCAGGAAGTTTAGACTAGCTCTGTTGATACAGTATTGATTTTGTAATCCAAAGCCATCTACCAAGTGCTTCTGATTTATCTGTCACATTTCATTATGGCTCCTGTGCTCTGAAGCTCTTTCTCTTTAATACTATACTGCAGAGACCATCCAACCATCTGATATTACTTCCGTATTGGCTGAATGGATAAGACTCCATGCTGCAGACTTTCACTAATTTGGTGGAGTGTGATTTGGTCATCTTGCTGTGTTCAGAGATCTCCCACTAATGCTGCCATTTGGAATTCAAGAAAATCGAGAGTAAATTAACTATTCAGGATTATATATATATATATATATATATATATATATATATATATATATATATATATATACAGTATATATATATATTTATAGTCATATGGGGCAATTAAGATCTCTAAAATATGACAGAAATAATGGTTCTTTATTTGAGGACGTTGGTTGCTGTTAAATTAATGCTGGAAAACAACAACTATTCTTTCTGAGAAAATAAAAGCATGGGTTGTTTGTTCAGGTAGTTGTTAGGTTGTAATAGTTTATTTTGATAACATCTGCAGAGGTCTTATGTTTTAAATTAATACATATAGAAAGATATTATAATAGAAAATATTCGGGAGAATATTGATATCGTTATTAATGTATTATCAAGCATAGGGGTAATGTTTACTCTATGCAAATGTAAATGGCAAGAATTAATGTATGTTGCATCAGATTGACTGTTAGTATTATAGATCGACGAAGCCAGTTGAAATCCGTGATGTGACTTACAATAATGAGGGACTTTTATTGTGAAGGTGACATTAATACTGAGAATAATAGACGGGAAATCTTATTGTGAAAATACTTGACCGGAAATTATGTTTTGACCGCCGGTTACAAAAGCGGCGAAGAAGAGAAATCTTTCTCTTTCCACGGGACTCTCGACGCCGAAGGAGGGCGGAGGAGCCTCAAACCGATCACGATGTGAGTCTTTTCCAGGTATCGCCCGAGGCCGAAAGGCTGAGGAAGGGCGCGGCCGTGAGCTATGATTGTTTGTTTTACACTTCTTGTCATTAAATGTTGATAACTTAATTCACGCGCGTCCGGAAGCCTGTTTTCCACCGTCTGCGGAGTGCCCAGTTTCAGAATACCTTACATAGTGAACATCAGCACTACATTTACCATTAACCATAATTACAGTCTTTTCCCAACCATAACCAAGTAATTGTCATTGCCAAACCTAACCATAATTCCAACCACCTTTGTCCTGGGTGAAATATTATATGTATATGACTAGTGCATGGACTGCTATGGAACTTGGCACAGACATGTGGGATTCCCCTGACTTTTCATCTCGCACCATTATCAGGTTTACATATGAATATGTCCCATACTTTGGTTAATACTGGAACGGTATTTCCACCAGCCTCAGCAGTGCTTTTTACGTGATGATTGGCAAATGTTACAATTCTCTGGTTTTGATGGTGTCCTGGTTAATATATTTTTTTAAAGAAGAAAAAAAATGAATTTACATTTTAATTGATCGCCGTGGGGAAATTCCTCTCTGCATTTGACCCATCCTTAGTTATTAAGGAGCAGTGGGCTGCAGTGAAGCACCAGGGGAGCAACTGGGGGTTCAGTTCCTTGCTCAAGGACACTTTGTTAACATTTCAAGTACCGCTACTAGCAAGACTGTAGACACCCATGAGCACAAACTGTCCTTAATAAGGACATTTAGTTGACTAAAAATGGGGTCCTCCATCCCATCATGCTATTGGTTGGCTTTAACAAAAGTCTATTTAGATGAGATGGTATGCATTTACAGATGAAAGCTATTTGACAGACAATATCCAGACAGCTAGAAAATCACATTTGTGCCTTCAATCCAATTTCAGAACTAGCTGTGCACACTGCTATGTGTCAGTGATTAAATGGGAATCGTATGTGCAGGCATCGTTAAGCTATCTGCGCTGGTTGCTACATTTAGGGTTAAGAAGTAACTTGGTGGCAGACCAGTCAGACCAACATAGAGCAAGCCAGATGAGGAATCGAGATAAACTATCTCTCTATTTATGCCATGACAATATCTCGTTGAGGTGCAAAACCCTGCCGTTACGCTGAATGTGACAGCAGTGTTGGGTGCCGGTTGGCAGTGGTTTTAAAGGACATTTTAAATCTGACTTGAACAGGCACACTTTGACACACACCATGTAGAGACATCATTCACCAATCTGGTCATTGTGGTTAAGATAACATTTATAAATAAAGGTCCCAAGTGTTCAGACTGTCATGTCTCGTCGTTTATGTTAAGTTTAAGTTTTAGTCCTGTTTTCCATGTCCGCTTATATTTTGTAGTAACTGTACTCTCATGTTTCAGAGACTTTATTTCCTGCCCCGGTGTTTCCTCGTTAGTGTGATTGTCTGCTCCACCCCTGACTGTGTCCACCTGTTCCCCATTTCCTCATGTATTTAAGTCTGTGTCTACCTGTGTCTTGTGTCAGATCGTCTTGTCTCTTATCTGGTCCGAATCATTCTTGTTAGTATTTGTTCACGTTTTTTCCAGCATAGCTGTGATTTTCTGTTTACTATAAAACCTTATGATTGCTCTAAACCTTGAGTCGTGCTTTTGGCTCCTGCCTTATGGGTCGTGACACATACTTTATGAAATAGTCTGAGTCCATCCTGGATTTGCCAGATATCATTGAGAGGAGAGAACAACATTCATCCTCAAAGGTTCTATTGCTGTAGATCCTTTTCAGATTCATACAATTAATAACAGTACAAAACAAATGTAGATTAGATGGATGTATAAATATGATGCAATTTAATTTATTCCACTGTTATACCAATTATTAAAATAATACCTGCCATCAGTATTGCATGCCACACTTTATCATGTCTATCTGTGAAATGGACAGAGAGTTCTGGACAAGAGTGAAGCGAAGTGAACATTTCTGAATCTCATTCTATGTTACATAACCCTTTTCCTCACAGGGAGAGAATCTGAATACCCACAATGCTCCATTGAAAGATTCATAAAATGTCAGTTGCTGGATAGTGATTGCCATTACTGCAAAGGTGCAGCCTGCATCTGTTAAGCATTGGTTGTGCCATTCGAAAGACTCTTCCTTCAAAAGGATGCACTTCAAATGCTATACTTTAAGTAAGTAACACAACCACAATGAAAGAGTACCAAAACCATTTTTTCCATTGATTTGCAATCGTAATAATTTTATTAATTTATTTTATTTAGTAATAGCAGCAAAACATTGTCACACCATTCCAAAATAGTTGTTGAAAACTGTTGGATCACTAGTTCAGCTTACTATGCACTATGCATACTGCACCTTCTTAAGTCTGACTCAATTAGACTTACATGTTGGTCCTTAAGTTAATTAGGTTATTATTGTTGCATTATTTACTATTTTACATCTAATTGGTTTTCTGCCTGAGTGTGTGTGTGTGTGTGTGTGTGTGTGTGTGTGTGTGTGTGTGTGTGTGTGTGTGTGCATTTCTAGTTTGTCTTTCTTGTCCATTCTCTTCTTTCCCATAAGCAAAAAACAATCTATTATCTGGGATTCAAGGAAAATCATACAAAGGAGTGGTCTTTACTTTTAAAATGTGCCCTTAATAATATAACTGCATTCCACAGTTAATGCTACAAAAATAACTTCTATCAGTTCATGATTAATATTATAATGAAAAACAATACATTTTCTTTAGTCCCGGATGAACGTGTACATATTACCTGGTGCTGTCATGCGACTCTAATTATGTAATTGTGCATGCTGCCCTAGAACATAGTTTACCATGTAAGTTTAAAGGCAGCATCCATTACAGCTACACAAAAACACAGCCTCGGCATGGGGGGGGGGGCTGCTGCTGCTGCACTAGCCTCTTGAGAAAGAAATTGATTTTACCTCCACTTTACCACAGACAGTGTCTTTGAGTGACAGACTCATTTGCCAGGTTTTGTGGGAGGATGTTTATGCAAAATGCATCTCCTCTGTAGTTTTAAATAGCCATCCAGTGACAGGTCAAAAATAACTGGGTTGAAATGCAGACACATGCAACTCAGAGGCTGAAGCCAGTGCATAACGTACATGGACATCTCTGGCGGTGCACACTCAACGCTTTATAAAATGTACCACATTACAGTAAGCCAGCCCACAGAAAAGATAAAATATGTTTTTGTTATAAATCATAAGAAATGTTCAAGACGTCTGACAGTGTTCTTTCACCCTAAAAGCTTCAAAAACTCACGAGTTTGTGAATGTTTCCTTAGAAAGATGAATGGAGCGGTTGCTAAAGACCCACTCTGAATGGTTTTGCTTCCTGAATGTTTTTGTCACATGATAATCAATATTGTTTTTTTTTAGTTGTTGTTTTTTTACAATAAACTGAATTGTTCCTTTCTGCTGTGAAGCAAATATACCACACCGTCATGTAACACTCAGTTGTAGTTAGAAACAAGTTTATGGTGTTCCTTCTTTGTTTCCTGAACAAGACCGCAGCAATCATTTTCTTTTTTATGGCAGGAAATCAGAAATGATGGTTACTACTGAATTATGCATATGATGGCAGTGAACAAATCTAATTTGTATAATAACAACATGAGACAGTCTTCTTCATCTACAGAGGCTCATTACTTGTTGTTTGCATTCATGTAGAAACCTTTTTGAAGTCAAAGGAAACAAGAGCACAACAGTCGCTGTTCCTTTGATTTTTAAGGTCCACTTATCTTCAACTCATACATTTTAAAATCCAGACTGGATGCTAAAATGTCAAAGCTAGACATGCGATTATTAATGTGAATGATAAGTATGCATTGCCGTTGCGGTGATGAAACAGCACCGGAGCATACTGTACAGAGCCATCGACAAAGAGCGGCGTCAGCGGCAGCCACACACACATTACAGGGGAATGGATTCAGCCCCACTGCGCTACACGATGGGATGTAGACTGAGGTCTCTGTAGTGGAAAAACAAGGTCTGTATGATGAAGTGCTTTACCAAAGACTTATTAAAAAAATGTTATCACACAAAACGGTGATTTGCATTGCCATAATCTCACAAGATGCCCTGTGTAAATGTCTTTTTTTTTTTAACAAGATGATCCTTATGTTAGATAGATAGATAGATAGGTAGATAGATAGATAGATAGATAGATAGATAGATAGATAGATAGATAGATAGATAGATAGATAGACAGACAGATAGATAGATAGATAGATAGATAGATAGATAGATAGATAGATAGATAGATAGATAGATAGATAGATAGATAGATAGATAGATAGATAGATAGATAGATAGATAGATAGGTAGATAGATAGATAGATAGATAGATAGGTAGATAGATAATGTCAGAGTTGTCGACAATGCAGTAGAAGTATAAATGTGTTGGATTGCGTTATTTGTATTTAATAGAAAAAACTGAACAAGTTTTATAAAAGCTTGAGTGGTCTGTGTCATTTCAAGAATAATTTATGAGTAGCTGTGGGCGCTGCAGTGTGGTTATAGAGGCACACAAATCTACCTCTGTTTGAAATTCTTAACACCATACATGGGTTCAGGTAGAATACGCACACTAATAAATCAGAAATGCACGTTTCCTCATTGCTCATGCAGGACTATAACTGTGTCGCACCACCGTTTGGAGGACAAGAGGTGTGGCTGCCTCATCACAGAAGTTGATACTTCATGATGTAACCCATTACTCTGATTACGATTCCTGATGTAATACGACATTATTATGGGATGAACTGCTACTCACACATTTAGTTCCAATTGCACCTTATCAAACTGCTAAAAAACTTCAAGAATTGTAGGTTTGAGCCTTTCTAGGCAATTTACAGGTACTTTGCTCTGATATGAAATTGTCAGTGTCAGAATTTATTTAATAAAGTTCTGTGATTAAAAGTGCAGCAGCATATAGTTATTATTTCTTGCAACGGACATACACTACCATTCAAAAGTTTGGGGTCACTTAGGAAAAAGAAGAAAAAAAACTGCTTTTTCCAATGAAAATTACATTACATTTATCAGAGATACACTCTATACATAATTAATGTGGTAAATTACTATTCTCTGTTTTTTAATGAAATCTCTACAGGTGTATAGAGGCCCATCTCCAGTGTTCTAGTGGTACATTGTGTCATTGCCTTAGAAGACTAGCAGAGGGGTAGAACCCCCTTGAAATCCTTTTTTTTATGTAACTTTTTATTTAGCATTTTCCACAAACAGATTATTCCTTGACATTGAAACCCTTTTTATGTGAGCACAGTTGAAAACAGTTATGCTGGTGAGAGAAGCTCTAAAACTGGCCTTCCTTTGAGCGACAAGTTTGAAGAACAACATTAATATATAAAATGAAAATCATTATTTCTAACCTCGTCAATGTCTTGCCTATATTTTGTATTAATCTTGTATTCATTTAATAAATAAAAGTGTGAATTTTCATGGAAAACACAACATTTTCTCGGTGACCCCAAACTTTTGAACGGTAGTGTACATGTTAAATAAAGGATCTCCCGATCTGAAGAAATGCTGGACCAAATAACAAGAAACCATGTCATTTAGTATTTTTTTAAGGCAAGAAACAGATACTCATTTCCACTTCCATATGATTTTTGCTATGCTGTAATGTTGTTGGAAGAGTCCAAGAGTAGTTATAGCCACCCAACGTCACAGAGAGACTGTCAGGGATTACTCTCACACACTGGACGTTGACTGTGGGTACAAACCTGAAATTGACGATGCGTTCCACGTTTCATTCGCTCCGTCCTTTCCGCTATCTGTGCGTAAAAGGAGATATATATTTAGAAAGGTCACCGGTGCTGCATGCTGTGCTTAAAGCAGCAATTGTGATTGGTTTAAAAAAAAAAAAAATACAAACATATCGGAGCATATTTTCCCCTCTACAAGATTGGTAGCGTGTGCAGCCAGACTTTTCTTTGGCGCTGACACATCGCTGTGGAAATAGCTCTGTCAATGGGAGGCTAGTCCGGGATGAGCTGTCTGCTGGGTATGTCGCTACACAAATGAAAAATGTCATCCTGGAAACTTGAGCTTGGGGCAATAACAGAAAAGATGATCTATGGGCTCCATTATTCGAAAGCCATTTTAACTGATAATGTATTCATGTAAATATTATTGTGTCATGTCTGAAAACACACGATATTTTAATTTACTCTGAGACAGTTTGCATTACACAGTCTGGGTGTAGTGGAGCGTTATCACTTTCAGATGTTGTGTTATTATTGGGAGCATGAAGGCTGGTCCTACGATGAACATCTAATGTGCAGTAGCTCGAGTAACATATCAAAAGTCAGGATTGATGATTATAGATGATAACCAGAACTAAAAAGTATGCTTTACAACTGAAATGAAACTCCCTGTTCTGAAAAGTAAAGCTTATGCAGAAGTACTTTAAACTCGCATTCTTTCAAGTAGCAATCAGGGGAATCTGCTTGTGAATAAGTCCATAAGAAAATGATGTAATGTGATGTATTACCTTAGTAAACATTGTAAACATGAGTACATGGTCTTGGTTGCTAGTTCCAAGTCTTCTTTTATATAGCATGATACAAACAGCACACAGCATTCGGTTGTGGCTCCACCCGTTTGTCAAATTAATAAATTTGGCAAATAATTGTAGTGTTTATTTTGGACCTTTATTTTGTATTAATATTAATAATAATTTGATAAAAAATGTTTTCAATGCCTAAAATAGAGCTATTTTAATAAAGTGCTTCTTGCTATTATACATAACCATACTCGTTTGTATCTGTTTAATCCTTTGACTTGCATGCACAATTAAAACCATGCCATGACGCATGAGGTGGACGCTATAGTTTATTGTATCATAAAGTGGTTATGGAATTGTAGACGTTTGTGATTCCAAAGAGCCCATTTTCATCCATCTGTGACAGTGTGAGAGATTTAAGGAGAACTTTAAACAAGGCAACAGTTTTTGTGGTTTTATATTGCTGTGTAAAATGTCTTGAATCACCTCAGAGCCTCATTAATTGTTATACCCAGAAACTTGAGAGAATTGAAGAACTTATACATGTTTATTTTTGAGCCATGCATGAAAATGAGTTGCTAACTCACTTCCGGACTCCATTATATTTTCCAAAGAGTCACACTCTTGCAGCTCGTGGTGTAATGTTTGACCACATTTTAGCAGTTTCACAAAACTGACAGGAATCCACCAAAAAGCTATGTAATGGATTACGGCATAAAACGTAATCAATCCACCTCCTTCACTGTCCTCTTTTCTTTTCTTTTAAAGGCAAAACATAATGACCAAAAACAATGGATGGACCCTGTGTTTGTTGCTTTGACCTTTTATTCCTTAACCCTCCTGTTGCCTTCAACATATTTTACCCCTGGGCTCAATGTGACCACAGCTATTGAAACCGAGAGAAAATTATTAGAATTAATATTGTTTCCCAAGTTTAAGTGTGAGGTACTTTATATTTGTTTGTTGGTGACCTAATTAGCCTTTTAAATAAATAAAAAAGCTGATATTTCTTACATGTTTTACACAGTAAAAAACAGCCTGGGATCAAATTGACCCCAAAGAACACCGATGCGTACAAGTTGTGTTCAGGACATTGAAAACATATCATCATGTGAATTTGATGTTTTCCCAGTTGTCCCCAATAAATTAGGAAAAGTCATGAAATATGAACCCAAAAAAATAATGTCAATATTTTTTTTAGGGATGTTAAATATTGAATGGGGTCAAATTGACCCCTAAGGTAATAGGATGGTTTATAACCTTCTTTAGCATCTCCATCTCAACACATCTGCCTTCGAGAGGTTGAATAGAGAAACATCAATACAGTAAACATAGCTTCAAAACCAGAGGGGCAATCCAGACATCTTCAAATCCAAGAGCAGAACATGAGAACAATGTTAACAGCAGAATCATCAGGGGGAATCCGGACATGAGATATTCAAGATATCGACTACAGCTAAAGCCAATTAATGCATGCCTAAGATTCAACCGATTTGGCGCTGTTGAGCTGAGCCTTCTCCTTCACTGGATTGGAACTAAAATGGCCTCCAAGTGTACTGAACAATGGGGGTGAGCATAATGCAGTGTGACTACTGAGTGACTTGACTGAGATCCAAAGTGAATAAAAGGCCTCACTATGTGAGGCAGCGAGGCTGAGCTGCTGCAGTGCTCAGGACTTTGGCGGGTGTCAGTGCATTAGAACGCTTCACACACATTTCATTTGCCAATAAAATTCCTACTGCCATTTTCCACATGGCACATGCTCCGTGTCGTCTGAAACGGAAATGATCAAATAAGCATCTGCAACTGCACAAATATGCATCTGTATTTAGTCTTAGCGTGGATTTGTTAGATAATAAGAAAACATTTGGTATTTACCATTATGACATGTTAAAGGACTTTCCGCTTGCCGGTTTTAGTGGGAGTTCTCGTCAAATAAAAATATATTTTATTTGACAAGCATGTAAGAGTCCAATCAGTTTTCAATGGAGAGCTATTTCAAACCAAACAGAGGATCGGAAATCAAATCTGTAGTCATTTATAACCTACTTCTTGTACTAACAATGAGTTTAGAGGCCCACTTTGCCGACTCATTAAATATTTATTTGAATATTTTACACACTTAAGAGATTCAGTTCTTTGTGGCGTAATCGGGTTTGAAAGAGAATTAGGAACCTTTATCTACAGAAAGCATCTTGCTGTCACCATTTATCATCTTTTCCCACCATAAATCGATGACACCACGGAAATGGGAACGGGGGAGGGGAGGGGGGCCAGAGGTTGCCGCAGTTACATGAACTGAGATATCTAACAGAATCGAAATAATGTTTGATAATAAAAGATCACCCTTTAAATTTTTTTCAAATTATTTATAGAATAGGCTTCACAGTGATGTTATTTGAGGGAACAGGTGTACTGGAAAGAAGGCATCTGGACATGAGCGTCGCTGCTGAAGGCTTCTTTACCGGTGAAAACCTTAGAGGAGACGCAACCAAGCACATTTCCCTCAAACAATGAGACTCCTTGACCCTGATCCTTCAAAACGGGCCAGCGCCAACCCAACCAAACAAAGACTTCGCCAAAGGCAGAGCAGCATGCTGAGCCACAAAACAAGACAATGTCTCATGATGTTGTTTTCTTTCCAAAGCCAAGTGCAATTTGTGGATGATTTGAACGGGGCTTTGTGAATAGAGGATTTTAAGCTCCCATACATCTAAACACCGGCGTTGGCACAGGATTGGACGGGGAGGAGCAGATATCTCTTGAATATCTGGAGGTTGACAACTGAATGCTTCTTGATATGTCTTTTTAAATACCAGGGAATCAAATAATTAAGGGTGAGTATAAATACATACATTTAATGTTTTGATTTTATTTCTATTTCTGAATCAAGTTACAGCCTCCAAGAATCCATCATTTAAAATGTTAAAAAACATCAATGAACATCTATCATGCAGGTAGCCAAAATATACCCCTTTGTTTTGTTAGAGATCCTCTCGCATAACATTTAAATGATCTATTCGATTTGGAAGATGGATAAAACCTCCATCTTCTGACATTTGGGGATTTGGGAACAAATCAGAGACAGTGTCCTTTAAATGCTAAAACTGTACGATATTATCATTCAGTTTTCCATCGAGAATTGATTTTGAATCACAAATCAGGAGCCCGAGATTTGAAATCGTGAGATAGCAAATGATTCACCCCTTTGGAGCTGACACTGACAGTCATTCATTCAACCTCTGGTCCGCTCCGAGTGCTCTGCCCACTCCACTCCCATGTCGGGAGGAAACACACATGAATGCAAAGGGGGAAAAAATAACAAAGATTTCAATGTCTTGCTGCGAGTGCCACTGTCTCTGCCGCCTTTTACAACTTGTATTCATGAAATGGGAGTATGTGATACAAATATAACTGCATAAATGAGTCATCCGAGTAGTACAATTGCTTAGGATTTCCTTGTCTCGGTGTGGTTTTCAAAATGTCACAATATTAAGGACTGAGGTGTGTCCTTTTGTCTGCATAATCACCTTAAATAATAAGAGCTTTAACCTTTAAAATGTTGTTATCCTCAGTGTGTGGACCACTGGGGGGGGGCATTTCAATGGCACGGCTGGACTATACATCCCCCAGTCTTGCTTTTCTTTGATGTGCTCTGAAGCCGTCCTCTACCAGGAACTGAGAAGATCAAAGACAGGCGATTTTATCAAATGGAGCCCTTGTCAACTGTTTGTAATGCTTTATTCTTCATCAGGAACACCCACTCTGTCGCCGTGATGCCACAGGAGACACTGTGCTCTTTTAAACCCAGTGGTGATCTCCCTGTTATCCAGATGGAAACGGATTTATTCAAACCTCCCATCAACGGACCCTATAAATAGAAGCTTGTGGTGAAATCTTCTGGGAGGAAAAATAAATAAGCTGTGCTCTTAATCCGTTATTAACATGCTGATAGAAAAATGTCAAATGTTATTTCGGAGCAGAGAACTTTCTGTGGAAATAAGCATAATGCTTCCCCGTAAATGAAAGTCACCATGAAATGCGCTAAATTATGAAATGATCCAACGGAAACACACAGCTGAGTCATACTTTGTGATGTTACTTGACTGCAGGGTGAGTTGTGATGGTAGATTGAATAAGAAACGGGATGCATTATTGCTTAAGGGCTCAAGTGGAAATGAGTTCATCACTAGACTTGGCATGTGGGAATTTGCAGGAGTACATCTTACAAAAGCATTAAAAGCCCCGTAGTTGTTGTAGCATCTAGATAAAATAGTTCTATAAAAAATATCTTGTATGAATGTGTTTCAAAATCAGGACTAAAAATGTGATGGAGCCCTCAGCAAGAGTCAACCAAACAGCTGAACTACTGCCATCCGATGTTCACCTGTTCTTCTTGATTAGAAGACTGCCACCTGTTCTCCAGGGGGCTGTTGTAGCAACTGTTATTTTTGATAAGTGCCACAAGGGAGGTGGCTCCATAACATTCCTGCTATCATTACCACCCCCCTCCTCTTCCTCCACCCCCCCCCAAAATGAGGAATCCAAAGGTTGCCTCATTATTTTTGTCTCAGTGTGCAGTGGTGATGAATGCCCCGTCATTTATGTCTCACGGTAAACGCACCTCACCTCTGAAGTACGCAGCGTATTCCTTTGGGCTTTTGTCTCTGTTCTCTGTTAAAATGCAAGCAGCTATGTATCAAGTAGGGCTCCCTTTGTGATTCAAAAGGCTACACAATTGCATTAACTACAAAAACTCCCCCTGCTACCCCGTGTCACTAATGAACAGAATCATTATGACCTTATCATTACCATTTACTATTGACTGTTCATTGAGCTGTCTCTCCTGGTGAATGTTTGTGTGTATGTGTGTGTTTGTGTATTGGAGTACAATGATTGCACTTGTGCACATGTGTGTATTACAACCGCTGATAACGCCATTTTCTGTTAACTGTTGCTTAATTTGAACATGCAGGGACAACGTGTTTCATTGCTCTACTCAATACAGGACAAGTAGCATCCCTATGAAAATGATGAAATACTTTTTATTCAATAAATGTTTTTTTTCTAATATTAAAATGTATTGTTAAATTATTAAAAGTTATATATATATATATATATATATATATATATATATATATATATATATATAGAGATACATATATTAGTTTAATTCTAAGTTGCTAAAGATATGACTTAGCTCTTAAAAGTATCCATGAGTCCAATTTTAAGTATTTTAAATATTTTAAATATGAGCAATGTGGTCCAAACTGACGCTGCTGCATCTGTCGTTCCGCGGGACGTAAATGCCAATAAAATCCGTATAGATGCGGCCATTGGCCACTGTTGGTCTTTGTAAGGATGACGACTGACATAAATGTATAACACACAGAAAAATATCTTTGGATTTGCAGCCATTTTAACTCTGCTGGTGTGTTTGGAAAGAAATTGCCATTTTAAATTCACAGCCTTTTGAATTCAATCCAACCAAAAGAAAACCCCTGTCGGTGGTTTGGTTTGTGCAGCTGTGGTCATTACTACACCCAACTCCTCTGGCAGTTTTGTTCTTAAAGTTGACATATTTCTGAGCCGACTGCAGTCTATATATCTATGTGTGTTCTTTGTTTCATGGGCCATCACACTTCAAACATGCAATAAGGGCAGAGAAGGGAGTGATTGACGTGCACGTTTTTACATTTGCATCTATGCATACAGTAGGCCATTACGTCTACATCTATTTCAGCATTAAGGAGGAAGAGGGCAGGATACTCACCTTCTTTCAGAGGCCGTTTCACTTCTGAACTCAGATTGCAAATTTGCCCGGCTTGCAGTTGGGGCGACAAGCAACCCTCTGTTTGTGGGTTTAACGGTAAAACCACGTTGTTGAGCATGAGCATGCCCTCGGATTCTCCATCGCCTAAGTGCTGAGGACATGTGCATTTTGTGTACACGATCCCACATGTCTCCACCGTCCCTTTCTCTAACTTCAGGCAGTTTTCCAGCCATGTACACAGCACTTGACAGCCAAACTGGCTCGGGCTCGCCTTATTCAACACCAAAAACTCCACATTAGACTTCTCCTCCTCATCCAGCTTCTGTGGCGTCAATCCGTTGTAGTCATAGGGGAAAACTCTTCGTAGTTGAACGAAATTCTTGTCGTACAGCAAAAAAACATAAATATTCTTTGAATCGCACAGGTACACTATAGACTCGTTGACTTTGAGCAACTCATTGATCTTTTCGTGTGAGTAGTGGTCGAACTGATAAGCAAGCAGAGAATATTCTGAGCAGCTCAGGTCTCGCTTGTATAGCTTCAGGTAGATGCTGTATTTGGTAGGGTCTGGGTTCTCCAGCGTCCACGTACAGTTTGTATAGTTCTTAGGAAACATTTCAGTCACCGAATATGATCCATAAATGACCCCCTTGACCAGAGTGGAACACCAATAATCTTGGGCACCAGTTAATCCAAACATAACCAGAAGATAGGTGGAAAATATATAAATCAACAGGT
Organism: Liparis tanakae; assembly: GCA_036178185.1. Taxonomy (NCBI): domain Eukaryota; kingdom Metazoa; phylum Chordata; class Actinopteri; order Perciformes; family Liparidae; genus Liparis; species Liparis tanakae. The sequence goes on from CM070100.1 coordinate 18,159,456, forward strand.
TTCGAACAGCCTTCATCCTATGTCATTTGGCCTGCAAAGAAAGATGAATAGAGTCACACAAATGATTGTTTAAGCACATGGCATGCACAGTAATCATAGTTGATGGAGAGCCCGATTGATGTTCTTCAAACATTTCATATCACCGCCTGACATGGAGATGGAGGAGGGTGGGGGGGGAAGGAGGGGGGAGGCCACATTAACCTCAGCAACATGTCTTTAGCGTCGCCATCCTGCCTCGCTTATTACGATATACGTTGTGCGAACATTGCCACCTTGTGGCTGCTTCGGTCCCTATGTATTTATGATGGGGTGGGGTGGGAGCGCTGGGCGGGGGGGATGCATTGATGCGAGTCATTTAGACAATATTGATTGGGTCGTATTTGTTATGGCACAATCCTTAGAGATAAGCAGATATAGCTGTTGAGAATATGTGATATCGAGAGGCGGAGGTCGAGAGAGGTCTTCAAAGTCAGCGCCGTCCTCACGAGCAACTGCTCATTTTACGCAGTGAGCAGGATCTCTTTCAAATCAAGCTGTGTCTCTCCTGATTTAGCCTGTATCCTCACACGACGCTTAGATAATGTGGGGAAGATCCATTCACAGACTGAACATGTCGTTGTGCCACCGCCCGGTCATGTGGCTTAAGCCACGAGCGCGCAAAAGAAGAGAATTATCTTCTTCTTCCGCGCGCTCTCGGTCCACTACACGACCCCGCATGTCTCCAAAATTCAGGGCTTGACATATTTGACAATGCAATTTGATAAAGAGCCTGTGTGTGTGTGAGAGTGTGTGCAGTGTCTCTCTCTCTCTCTCTTTCTCTATGTGTGTGTGTGCGTGTGTGTGTGTGTGTGCGCGCGTGTGCGTGTGTGTGCCGCGCGCTTAAGCGTGTTTCCGTGCGCGCGGGCGGGCGAAAGAGAGAGAGAGAGAGAGAGAGAGAGAGAGAGAGAGAGAGAGAGAGAAAGAGAGAAAGAGAATGCAATGCGATGTCCTGATTGCTTTAATCCTACAGGCAATGCAGCTGTGAGCAGTGTCACAGCAGAATGTGCATGTGTGTGCGTGTGCGTGTGTTTGTCTTAAACTGAGTATGCATGTGTGCGCATGTGTGTAGGTGCGCGCATGTGCGTGTGTGCGTGTGCTTATGTGTGTGTGTGGGCGTTGAAAGCCAAAGTAGGGTATATGGATACCAAAAAATAGATACATTTGCATTTGTGTTTCCAACTTCTTTTTGTGTGGTAAAACCTGCCCGCCACACTGTTCGGGTGACATATGAGTTACATCATGACTTGTGGCGGTGGTGTTTAGTGAAATGAGCTTTTGGCCGCGATAAGTCCATCTAGCCTACGATTCCGCAAGATTCATAGCCAGGGCTGCACGGGAATCAGTATTCTGGAGACGAGACATCGGTCGTCAAGAGACGCAGATTTTATTGCCGGGGCATTTAAGAGCTATTTGGTCTCGGGAGGACATCTGAATATAGAGGCACGGGCTGCATCTCAGGCTGTGTCAGTCCGACGCTCGGCGCTTGAAAGTGATTCGAGCTTCTTTAGAGTGAGCTCGGCTCTTATACAAAATCAGCTGTTAAGCATCCTGGACTAATGTGCGGATGAAAAAGCTCTGAAGCCATCATGTTGAATAGACAGAGCACATATCAAACGGGGGGAGGCGAAACTTTAACTGAGGGATGACACATGAAAAAGGGCTTTAGTATAGCTTCATGCAATGATAATAAGATGAGTAATACTGATGATGATACTAATAATAATAACATTATTCTTACCTTACACTGCGGAAGCTATGGCTATTTTCCCAACATACTTGGCCACATCCTTTAGAATTTATTTCTGCAGCCTTCCAGTGAATCAATACTCCCCATTCCCGATAATAGAAGTCCGGCGCAACAAGATGGTTCAATGGATGAAAATAAAATGCGTTACACTCCGGTCTACCCGCTCATATCCCCCACGTCTTCTTCTTCTTCTGGGTTTTTCCCATCAAAACCAAGCGCAACAACACACGACAGCCACCGAGAGAGGGAGAGAGGGAGAGAGAGAGAGAGAGAGAGAGAGAGAGAGAGAGAGAGAGAGAGAGAGAGAGAAAGAGAGAGAGAGACGGGGAAAGAAATTCTTGGAGTGATGAAAAGAAGAGAGGCAATTCTTACAGTTTTACCATGCATTAATTCGGCGGACTTCACGTCTCTATTCCCACCGATGTGTTTTCTCCAGCAAGTCGCGCAAACGCGCAAACCCCCCCTCTGAAAAAAAGGGGGAGCAAAAGAAGATCCGTCGTGGGTGGATTTGAGATGTTGGTGGGCTAGTGAGTTACAATAGAGAGAGAGGGGGGGGGGGAGAGAGAGAGAGAGAGAGATATAGGGAGATAGCGCGCGCGAGAGAGAGGGATAGACGCGCTTTGCTTGGTGCTCGCAGAGCTCCAGAAGCAGGCTGCAATATCACGTCACGCACTCCACCGCTAAGATAAAGCACGTACGTGCGCTTCTTTTCTGCCGCTGCTGCGTCTGGCACCACGAGCACTTTCTTCCCCTACCCTCCTCATCCTCCTTCTCCACCCCACTCCCCCCCCTCCCCTTCCCCTCATGTATGCCTCCCCTTGATTCGAGTCAAAAGGTCCAAATCCCCCCCCCCCCTCCTGAACTGGACTCTCTCAGTTGTGCTCAGACAACGCCGCCCTTTGCCGCTGCAGCGTTCTCCATAACGGGAATATTTCATGGACTTTTATTTTTTTAATTTTGTTTAAGGGGAGAAGGGGCGAGCGCGTGAGCATGTTACAGGCAACGCGCGCGCTCTATCAGTGGGACCTGAAAGCTCGCTGGTGTGTTTTCCTCCCTTCTCTCCTGACGGGTGGCAGCAGCCGCGGTTGTTTTGATTTCTTCACTCCTCGCTGGCTCCAAGCTCGCTGCACGTCCTCCGGGGTGGCCGCCTCCACGCGGCTGGAAGAACTCATAATGATGGGGCACGTGTCCTCTCTTTTGGAAAGTTCCTCAAGGTAGTCTTGACGTCATACAGGTGCTGCTCCAACCTTCCTCGTCCTCCGTCCTATGTGTGTTCTCAGGGGAATGTGTATATGTGTATAGCCTATTGCAGGTAAGAATAACATGTATCCGGGACCTTTCTATTAAATAAAGTTTTTCTAAATGCAGCTTCAGCTTGAATGTTGTGTTCTCTCTCTCTATCAAATGTTCCAGATGCAACAATCAACAGTGACTTAAAACCAATACAAACTCCAGCCTGCAGCAGTTGGCCCTGACAATGCGGCATCAATGGATCTGCATTAGTCTCATTATGAATGGGCCTATAATGGAGGGGGGGCTGAGTCTCCTTCTGGTAAAATTGCCCTCAAGATGGAGTAAGGGTTTTGTGGTGTCTTTTTAAAATGATTAAGTGCAAACAAAGCATCAGATTCAAAATTGCAGGCCTTCAATAATCATCTTAATTGCAAACAAATAATATAGAGTGTATTTGCATGAGTACACTTATATCAATATTCAAAAGGAAGAGATATGATTGAACAGCGCAGATAGAAGCAATTCGTTGTTCCACGTTACTTCTCTTTATTTCTTTGGAGAGTTGGCTCCCCTGCTGTAATCCTTTTTGCTGTGCACAGTTAACTCTCATTAGCCTGGCCGTCTCTTTCGGGCCTCGACTGAATGTGTTCCATCTGAGCAGATGCTGCATGAAGAGCGGATTTGTTTATTTATATCCAGTAAGTTTTCAGTGTGAAGTGTTTGACAGCCAGCCTCTCCAAACAATGCTGCAGAAGTGCACAGAGAGTATCAACCAGAGCAGTGTAATAATCTAGAAAGAACGGGTTTAAATGTCCAACATCCCGGCCCGAGCGGCGTTTACAACGTTAATCTGTTTCCAAACTTATAACGGAGATTGAAGTCATTCCGCGCAGTTGGTTTGCCGTGGCCTGTGACTGCTGTGGCTTTCTAATTCCAGTCTTCCCCAGGCAGTCGGTGGAACATCAGGGGTGACCTCGAAGCAGCCAACTCATTCCTCGACCGTAATGAAGACGTTGGCGTTAGGGGAGCTTTTGACTCAGTCAGCTAAGAGGTGGAAGAAATTCATGCATCGGCTTATTGAACAATGAAAAACACAATAAGTATCTTTCCACTGACTCGCGGGGAGGTCAATTGACAAGCTGCAGGGAGCGGTGCCATCACTCTGCCCTGCAATGACGTTTCTAGAGTCCAAGTGGCCCCCTGCACAGCTGGTCCCTTTGCACGAGAAGTGATGCATCGGTTAACGCGGTTCCATGTTGTGAGACTTGAATAAGAAATAATGATGTAACGATAGGAGGTCAGATAGTGGAATGGTGCATCATTGTGCAAACATAATGGATTTAGTGATATTCCTTTGAATGGTTAAAATATGAATGAATAAACATAAATGACATCATGTGGTCCGTGTTAAAAAGCGATTTTCCTTGTGTTCAATACTATATCAAATGGCTATGTGTACAACAGATTACATAGCTGAGGCAGGGACATCTTCATGAATATACGCTCAAAACATTCATAAATATTTAGATATTGCCTTCGTTTAGAGCTGGCTATAGCTCACACAGCATGATCAGTCATCCCCTGCTAGGAACTCTAACATGTTTGTGATATAGTTCTCATCCAATAGCAGAAGCAGAATCTGCCACATTATCCTGTCAGCTGCAGAATCTGTTTGAGCACATGGATTTTGAATTATTCATGACATTGCATAAAAAAATAACCCTATTATCACCTGCTCCTGTTTGTGTGATTGAGCCTGTACTGTGTGTCTGTGTGTGTGTGTGTGTGTGTGTGTGTGTGTGTGTGTGTGTGTGTATCTTTTGGATATAATGGCTGTTTTACATCATTCATGTGCATCATAAAATCTAATGCAATAAACATTAGTCATTTGATGTAAGCCAACCATTATAAATCATTATAGCATGACTGCCTTAAAAACATACATGCAAACACACCCTCATACACACACCCACACACACTCTCTCTCACACACACACACACACACACACACACACACAGAGCAGCCACCTGTGAAATGCATTGAGACTTTGAGCTGAGCTCAGTCGCCACCAGGTAGTGCATATGTTCCATTTGTGACAATAGGCTTCACTCCTCAGGAATCCCAGCCAGATGACTTATTTGCACATCAGAAATGTGTTTTTTCTCAAATAAATATTTCTTGAAATCTGCTGCACATCCTTCTGTGCTCTTGTGGAATAATTGATTGCACCATTTGTCAGTACAGGATTTAGCTTCTTCTTTCATGGTCGGAGGGTCAATCATCTCTTTACAACTGCACTGTCACTTTCTCTCCAGCAAATTGCTCTGCAGGAGCGCTGCAGCCGCCCTTCCCGGCTATATACATAGTATTAAATATGTAGATTGTTCCGTTTGTAAATGATTGTCAGCTAAAAGATGTCACCTGACTGTATTTCTTCCCCGCATAAGCAGCACTGGAGGCATGGTGGTGTGGACTGTTTTTCTGTAACTGAGTCCACCAGTCTCCGTGGCTATTGGATGGAATTCCAAGAACTGTTGTGAAGACATTGACGTTCCTCAAAGGATGAATTCTACTGACTTGAGTGATCCCTTGACTTTTTTCTCTGGCCCCACGACGAGGCTCACATTCTTCGTGGTTCAGAGCGAAATGTCCACATCTATTTTGCATGGACTTTGTCTTTTGGATGAATTTGTATCTTTATCTTTGGCATCAGTATATTGATTCAGTCCTTTGGCTTATGACCAAGTTCTGTCGAAAGGACATTCCTATCAGCTGACCTTTGTGTTGGGGGGGAGGAGGGGGGGGGAGGCGAATGATAGCATGCTAACATGCTAAGCATCGCCCCTACTGACCGTCAACACGAGAGCATCTTTTCCATGAGAGCGCGCTTATTTGATCATTTAACTAAAGGCTGCTTCTTGACAGCCTCGCAGACCAGCTGGCATGGCAGACTCTTATTCTTGTTAAATGTTTCTTGTGAACCTGTAAAGTGTTTCTTACTGTAAAAAAAAAAGAAGAAAAAACTATAATCTCCAGGGAGTGAGCTCTCAGATCTCATACTCTTTAGAGCGGCATGATTACATGTCGAGAAGTGCATAATCATTTTCACAGACGTGGCAATGCCAAAGAAACTTGTGAAACTGTCTCGGCATACTCTGAGAGTGAGGATATCCACAAACAGTTAGAGTCTGACTCCTTTCACACGCTCACCAACTATTTCCATTGTGGATTCACGCTTACAGTAATATTCCTCACGTGTCATGTCAACTGGATGTCACTTTTGGTGTAAACAGGCTTGAGTCTCATGGTTGGATGCAATCATTACTCTAATGATGTACAGCTCTATTAACAAATTAAAGTGAGGGCACTTTCCTTGCATCCCTTCAAGGGCTGTTTTCCCATTTTTCTTCATATTTAATTAAAAACTGTTGCAGAAATTGCAAAGTGCTGGAGTCAAGATGAGGTTAAGTGCTCAGGGCACTTCTTGCACTTCTTCTTGTATGGCAATCATAAACACTTCAAGTGAGTGCAAAGGGAAATGTGTGTTAACTGTATGAGATAATCAATGTCTGTCAAAAAGATGCATAATTGAAGCTCTTTGAAGATATACCGCACATGCAATCGATGTATCAAAATGACTTCTCATGTGTACGGATATGAGCTTTTTGACTCCTTAGCACACATGATCCTTGCTAGTCAATTCCAATGCATTATTTACCACGTGTATTTGTGCTGGCAACCTGATATGAATTTTAATATAATGATGGAAACTCCTGTTTTCTCAAATACAATGCTGCGGAAAGACATTACTGACGTTATTCTTTTTTCATTTTTCTCACCGACATCAGCGGCACTGTAAATAACACTTCACATATGAATTGTCCCATTGAGCGAGACATTCTCTCCCTAGCCCCTCGAGAAAACAAACGGCCATATAAAGAGGGAAGTTATTATTATTATTATTATATGAAATTCTTCATTGCGATATTTCATGTGTACATCTGGATTGCTTATTTACTTGTCACTTATCAATAAATCAAAGTTTCAGAGGTCCACCGTGATCCAAATTTCAATGTGTATGAAAAATGTTATTCCCTTGAAACATTAAACTTTAAAATACTTTATTATTCTTATAAGTAAACATGTAAACTGCCGTTTACAAAAGTTTGGGGTCATCCAGACAATTTTGTGTTTTCCATGAAAACTCACACTTGTATTTATTAAATGAATACAAGATTAAAACAAAATATAGTCAAGACATTGACGAGGTTAGAAATAATGATTTTCATTGTAAATATTAATGTTGTTCTTCAAACTTGTCGCTCAAAGGAAGGCCAGTTTTAGAGCTTCTCTCACCAGCATAACTGTTTTCAACTGCGCTCACATAAAAAGGGTTTCAATGTCAAGGAATAATCTGTTTGTGGAAAATGCTAAATAAAAAGTTATTAAAAAAATAATAAAAGGGTTTCAAGGGGGTTCTACCCCTCTGCTAGTCTTCTAAGGCAATAACACAATGTACCACTAGAACACTGGAGATGGGCCTCTATACACCTACAAAAACAGAATAGTCATTTACCACATTAATTATGTATAGAGTGTATTTCTGATAAATTTAATGTAATTTTCATTGGAAAAAACAGTGCTTTTTTTACTTTTTTCTAAGTGACCCACACTTTTGAACGGTAGTGTACGTCAAATGTTTTCACAGACTTGCTGAGCTACAGTCTTTCAACTTAAACCCCACTGTACATGTACACTTAGAATAACCTTGCTTGATTAATGAGGTGATATGTATGGAGTACCGACATACTGCACTTGGCAGTCGGGGCAGAGTCTTTAACTTCTCTTCTTAGGAACATTAGGCCAAGGTCTATATCTCGTACGGTGGTCCCAGTCTAAAAGTAACAGTGCTTCTAACCCTGCCGTGTCTTCGCAGTAATCAGGGAAATCTAGAAGTCGATTCATCATCAGTGTAAAAAAGCTTTATATGGGCAATATGATCTCATCTTCTACCAGCAGTGACTGTGCTGCTTGCTGCTGCGTGTTGTCAGGCAGAAAGAGCTTGAGCTAAAAAAAAAATGACGAACTTCAAACTTGACTAAAATAGTTTTCTTGATGACAGATGGATCTGCTTTGCAGGGATAAAATAAACAAAATAAGCGTTATTTGAAGGTGTGGATGGCTGGGGTTGTAGAACATGCTCTCACTGGGTGCTGTGTGAGTGATGGTTGACAGTCACAAACATCTTTATCGATAACAGTCTGTCAACAACGTGTAGCCTGCAGAGTAAAGATGATGAGGCTAAGAATGCATGTGTGTGCTCCAGCAGTGTGGGTGCTGGCTTTAATTAATCATTGCAGAATGACTTTAAGTACACAGTCGAGCAAGCAGGCGCCCACGCACAGTGTTCAGTTTTTTTTAGTAAGCAAAGACTGTAAAACTTGTAGGGCTCACAATTACAGAACATACTGATCTTGTCTTGCGGCTTGACACATGTATCGAAGAAGCAGGCAAATAATCACAACACCCGGTTCTTCTAATTACACTCCAGCTACCAGAATACAATCATGAAAACTGGGTTTGCAGGTGCAAACCAAGCCCTGCACCAACGCTTTGAAAATTGCAATTTGGCAGGTTTTCGGTGATGCGAAGGCTCGAGGGAAATGGAAGAGTTCAGAAGTTTGTTACGGCGTTATTGGCTGTCGTTTTCATTTATATACTGTAATCAGAACTCACACAGGGAGGAATTGAAGCTGGGCTGTTTTGGCTTTTTTTTATTTTTTATTGATGAAACATGTATAACATAATATGGGTAATTGTGAAAGTAAAACAGCTTTTTTCCCCATATAGCATTGTATTGAAATTTGATTATGATATAATTTGAGTATCATCGGTCTCCGTTTAAGAGAAATTATGCTGATAACCACCAATCCAGACAAAATCTCCCAGTCACAGAGGTATTATGGCTCTCACTCTATCAATATGTATATGATCGCTTTCATTTTTGATACATGCAAAAGAAAGCGGGCTTAATTCAGCTCATTCTTGGGGTAATGAATATACGACTGCATGTAAGTGTTAGTGAGCTTTGCAGAAACTTGCTGGGCCAGATACTACTGAGCAGCAGTCACAATTTCTTTCACAGGAACGTATCATTCAAGGGGAAAAAAAAGCATGTGGGGCCTGTCATGCGTGTTTGACCAAAACTATGCCAGACTGGCGCATACAGCTCTGCTTAACATTCCACTCGCACTCCTATTTGCCTTTTTTCGTGCCTAGGTTTAGAACTGAATTTTAAATAAAGGTATTTCTTCCTCAGCATTGTTCCGGTATTTTTTTTTTTTGTCAGAGACAATGCTGCACTGCATGAATCCTCGGGGCCTTTATCCGTTTCCTTTGAAAGTGGTTCCAACCGCCAGGCCTTAGACTTCCCCCCCCTCAATGGATGTGTAAATATTCCATGAGTTGTTGCACCCACACTGTGGATTAACAAGCATTCCTGACTTGAAAACTGAGGGTTGGATGACTGATTTAAAACGTGCACTATCCATTTGTTTACCTCAATCTTCGTGGGCATGTAAATTAACCTGCTAATAGCCCACTTCTTCCCTTCTTAAAAGTGTTAAAATGACGTAAAGTAAATAAAAAAAAACGTAATTATGATTTCACAGTTTTCTATTTAAATACAGGATACGGTAGAATATTTGGCTTTGGAAATAGCCGTGCGAGAGTTTGCGAGAGAGAGCTGTGTCCTTGTTAATCAACGAGATCATAGGTCACCTTGGCAATTATCAATTCTGAATGCGACACAATAACAAACTATCTTTCCGACAAATTACCTGCCACATTTTTATTCTCCTGTCTGTAATTTATTTGACTATACGATGAGGAAGCGAGGGGGCGGGTTAGAAAAACCTGACAATCTTGAAAATGCCTGCAAAATAGCTGCTTTGTCATTAATAATAGAGATGCATATGAGCTAACCCCATAATTTGATCATTGCCGTTAGCGTGCTCCATTGTCTTCTTTAGGCTGTCACAAATCAATCATGAGGCACAAATCAATCTCTGTTACCTTCACATTTAACCCCAGGTTTTGGCTCCACTGCTGTAAAATTAATAACTATCTCAAACATGATGCAACCTAATCTGAACCAGGCACAGTTGGATTTATGGATGATCTCCCTGTTTTTGCACAATCCTTTCATCACATTGACTGATTGTTACCATATTGTATGTAGAAAAGAGTATTTTACAACTCAAACATCCATGCAACTGATGGATGAGAAGGGCGTCTGAGTAATACTGACATTTTGTTATTAAGCTGTGCCGAATGCGGCTTTTTTAAATCATAAGCAGAGCTATCTCACTCCTCCTGGACACTACGTCTTTACTTTGTACTATGTGAAGCTTAGTTCTTCCTAAGAAAAGTCTCACACACAGTTTTTGCTCGATATATTGTAGCCTTTGTAGCTCCGTGAACAACTCTGAGATACAGCTAATAACATTTCTGTGATCAAATAATTAGCCTCCCTAGAGACAATGGTGAGGGAAATTATTTTGTAATCACTCAAATGAACTGATAACAAACTTTTCAAGCATTTAACAAGTTGCTGTCAACAGGACAACCACAACTCATTTACTAATTTTCTCTTGCAGATAAGCTTTCAGTTTTGTACACGGTTCTTTACCTGGATGAACGCCCACGTCCCAGTGTGTGTGTGTGTGTGTGTGTGTGTGTGGGGGGGGGGGGATATGCACTGGTGGATCAAAACATGGTGTCAAAACTTGGTGCGTTGGGGCGGGCCAGACCGGGTTGTTTCCTTTTTACTCCTTGCCTGGTCAACGTTTAAAAAATGGATTGTAGTAAATAACTATATTTGAAATTAAATATTTATAATATAATAAAATCTGGCTGCTTGGCTTCCTTTTTATTTAACAGTACTTAAACTCTTAAACATTTTAGAGTAAAGGCAATGTGTTTGACACACTTAACACTGTTTGTGGTCGTGTTCAATGGGACTTCTTGAACATCGGTCACACGAGTGCACGTTTTCACCAAAAGGCTGTACGGATGGACTCGTCGTCGTGATTATTTTTGTGTCCCGTTTTAGCAACTTTTTGTGAAAGCTATAAAAGCTTCAACGTTCATGTAAGGACATATTTTATATTGTCGAGCAAAATGTTCTTAAATCTCTTAAACTTGTCTTAACCATACTTTATTCCAGACATTTAAACAAACAAAAAAACATAGAATAAAACAGTGATTTTAAGAGGGGGGAAATCTGATCTGCGAAAAATGCTGACTCATTTTGGGTTTTATGAATCATTCCTGCTGCACAGATGGAAGCTAATCAGAAAAACTGTCTGCACATAATTGTTTAGGGATACAACAAGAGAATATGACCCCTATTTTTCCAATTTTATTTTCAGAAAATAATGTTGTGTACTCTATGTCAGTGTTGGCTGGTGTCCAATCATTGGCCAGTGATCTGTCTGCTCTCACAGCACATTTGGGGACGACTGCTTGTCTTCAGCAGTTTGCATTCCCAATGCACAGTAGATGAAAAACCACAGCCCAGAATGCCTAATCATCAGATCCATAGCAAAAGTATCAAGGGAAAAGCAAACCCCCTTTTGTGTCTTTGAATGTAATATGAAATATGTATTCAGTATGGTTTTATTGAGCAAAATGAGGACATCTCAATCAATACTGAGTGTTCCACATGTAGATAGGCGGCATACACTTTGATTTATTAATCTGTGTAAAATGTATTGTTTCTCTTTCTTTTTTTGCTTGACCTTGAGTGTATTTTTGGTGATTTGAATTCTGCAGTGGCTCTGCTGAATAATAAAGATTAATGCCTGGAGATTATGCTCCTGCCATGGTGAGTGAGACTCATGGGAGAATACTGAAATGCAGACAGGCCAAAACAGGCAATAATTGATCCGATGCCTTTATGTTAAGAATTGGACAAGCAACAAACAATGCCCTGTTCCAAGATTGAGGTAAATAAGAACATTGCAGACAAGATGTTTCCCACATTACACTAATAGTCATTACAATTGTAGTGTACAGTTTGAATAAATTGCATTTCACTTGTGACTCATGCCTCTCTGAAACTATATATATATATATATATATATATATATATATATATATATATATATATATATATATATATATATATATATATCTTTATTCCAGACTCATGGTCCATAAAACAACAAACACAAATACAACACAATAATATATAAAGTACAATACAAGGGACACCGGTCCAGCCATTGCAGCCTAAAAGTCACTAGGGATTAAAAACATACAAACATGTGTTCCATTGCTTCCAGAAACAAGACGAATACCTGGCATCACTCAGTGCTGGGTCAGCCAAGGCTTTTATAACTACATTCTCTGAGACACTTAGTCGACAATTTAAATTTATACATAAAATTCCTCAAAACATGAAAAGTGGGAACATTCCGGCTCACAAACATCTGACTTGCGCTCGTCCATCTCGGAAGTTTGACCAGGGTTCTGACATAGAGGAATTTGGTTGAACAACATATCTCTTCACACACCATTGTTAAATTCTGTCACAGCAGGCATATGTATGTGTCTTGGTCAGACACAAACCACCCTTTTCCTTCACCAGCCAACTGTTTCATAATCGCCTTCCTATAATGCATTACACAGTTTGTGCATTGGAGTCAACCTTGTCTGAGGAGCAATTGCCTGGATCAACCTGTCTGCTCTAATGAGGCCGGCTGAAAACTGCATGCACCGCTGGTTACCTGCAGCTCAGCTGTCCCTTGTGATATCCGTCTCCAGAGTCTGGTCTGGCTTGTCAATCTGGGCTGCAGGGAGACACTGCCTCCACTGATCACATCTGCCCAGAGAGTGGTCATGGTAAACTGTGCCTGTGTCATCACAGCCAGACAGTCCATTTAAATTACACCACACAACTTCTCAGAGAATTCCACACACCAGCATTTCAATTCCATTCTACTAGTTGGACTTGCGCATACTCTACATAGCGTGGGTGGGTATCTGTGACAGATTCAGGGCATAGACAATATTTAGAAGCCTTCTAATTTAAAAATAAATAAAATGCACGAGTAATTTCCATGAAAGTAAAAAGTGTATAGTACCGCCATAATGTTGCACGGTGAAATATAGGCTTGCGACCATATTTCTTTAAAAAACAGATGAAAGCCAGCCAATTGATCATGAAAGAAAAACTGTTTATGTCTGCCCCATTAACACACAATACGAGTCTGTATCCATGGTGATAATCAGGGGAGAGAGATTCCATTGAGCATTGCTATGAAATTAAAGTCATTAACGTGGTGCAACAGAAAATATCCCTGTGAGTCCATATTGCCACCTTCTGGTTCTTAAAGCAGCTCATTGATCGTTTCTAGTCTGACCTTCTCAAAACAATACCCCTTGCTCAAGTATGTATTTATTACTTCGCCCGAGATCTTAAGAATAACAAAGACGTTTGTGGGCGGATTCCGACTTAATGATGACCTGTCAACCATCATTCTTTGATCAGCTGGAGGCATTCGAGGCCAACATAAAATTGGCTGAACGTTGCATGTGAAGGCTTGCAAGTATTGACACAGCCGACAAAGCCCACCAAATGTCCTCGACTGAGCTAAAGAGCCCTCACTACACAATCTGGGTACCTCCCTGTGCGGAGGAGAGGCCACCTGTGGTATCCTACAAATGTTCATTGCAGGGGAGCTACCCCGGGAGCTACACCGCCCACCCCAGTGAGTAGTGGGATGTATTAATGGGGTAATCTCTGGTGCACGTCTCCGAGGGAGCCGATGAGGAACCCCCCTAAGAAGCCCTCGCCTTTCCTCTTGGGGCTTGTGCAGGTGCGCTAATACGATATCGGAGCTGTCTGAACCACTTATGCTGCGGAGTGATGAAAAGCGAGATGAATTAGATGTGTATCTCCTCTCTCTCTCTCTAATGACAAGCCCTCCTCCCCATTGCTCAGCTCCGCAATCATGCGGACAACTGGCCGCGGCTCCACTCCAGCCAGGTCCCCAGCATGAGGATGACCCATCAGTCTGCTGTGTGCTCCGTGAGCCAATCTGCCGCGATGATAAATGATAACCAGGAGCTCGGTGCTGCTGGCTCCGTCAGAGAACATTTTGGATGGGAGGGATGATGAGGTTGCCACACCAACGCCGTGTGTGAGCTCACAGCGGGTACAGAGCAGAGGATCCTGGGCCACCGATCCATGTTTGTCTTAGTTCATCCTGGATAACCAGAGCACTCTACACCATGCGGGCAAAGCACCGCCGAGCAAATGTGTGGTAGCACTGGGAGGATGAGAAAAAGATCCATTACTGTACGACCTGAATATGAAAATTCATACGGTGCTCCTTTGGGAGTCATCACCATGAGATCAATACATTTAAACAGACTAGATAAGCATTTCCCCTCTATTTTATATTTTATATTTGCTCTTTTATTTAGAGGTTTTCAGATTCCTGTGATCAATTACATTAGCTTCCAAATACATGACCTCGAAAGGAGGGTTAATTTGATCATATTAGTGTCCTAAAATCTCACATTGGAGCTTTTTCTATTTAAAATCTTCTTCTTGTTGGGCATTGTGTACCTTTCAGTCAGTCGGCTTGGCATCCCTCCTGCCCTCTGCCAGCGTCTGCATCTGTGTAAATAGCTGCCATCTGGAAATCCCTTCAACAGCAGAGGGTGCCAAAGCTTTTCAGTTTTACATGTCCTGTAACACACAGGCTCACAATGCTTTTTGAAGCTCCCTATTTAGGCTCACGATTACGTTTCTATTTCACAATCTAAAGAAACAAGATGTGTGATGTTGAATCAATTAAACTAACTAAATAGGAGGGACTTAATGCAACAAACACCGATGTGGCCTCTGCAGCACGTCGTTGTCATGTGAACACAGAGTTTCCAAAGATGACTTTTCAATCCTTTGTCTTCTTTATGTTTTTTGTCGTTGTTCTTTGGGAGCTGAGATCTCTAGTCTGCATGAAATGGAAACATGATACATATCATTGGGTTAAGTGCATTGCTGTCTTTATAATATTCTGTATTCTTTACTTTTTTCTTTCTTTGACATCCCAACGCATTTCACCGCAATACATTAATGAAACTAGAACGGGCACTCGGTAGAGCGCATACCTTCGCATATCACAAGATTGAGCAATTGAATTATTAGCAATTGTCAAAAACACTCTTCCATGACTCTGCAGTGTGTTGAGTCTCTACTGTACACCTATACCTCCCCTGGTTGTGCATCTGACCCAGGAGAGAATCCATCTCACCATCATTTACGAGAGAGAGAGAACAAGAGATGTGAAATGAGGATGGAACAGAATGTTGAATTAGTTTGAGTGTGAAAAAAAATGGACTCGTTATGTTGTTGTCAACGCCAAAGCCATATTTCCTGTCACATCACAATTCTACGATCTTAATTTTCTTGTTTTTGGAGGTAATCACAATACCATAGTGTTTCTGCGTGTGTGTTCATATCTTATCTGTTTTCACAGTAGTGCAGCTCAGGTGAGCATCATTATCTCCGGATAGTGCATCCCATCATTTGAGGCCCCCGCTTGCTGAGCTGAGACTGTAAGTTAATTCAGTCGGTTGGAATGAGCGTCTTTCTGACATTCAAACCGCAGGGAGCCCCTGATATGTTGGCACTGGGAATTGCCTGAGCGCATGCACCATGAAAGTATAGAGACAGATATATAGCAGCATAATCTGAAGATTGTCTCCAGATTCTTTTCAGTTTCAAGTGCCAAATGAGCTCGCGAAGCAGAAGGCTGGCCAGCACGGCGAGTGACAGATGTCTGATATGTTTGGCATGGATTAGCTAAAAGCTTATTTCGGCACCTTCTCTGTCACTGGAGCTCGGACTCCTCAGACAATTTACCAGTTTCCAAATTATGTGCAGGCTGTGAAGCATCCAAGCAACAGAAATGGAGGTTATCCAACTTGTGCATCTCACATTTCAAGGTCAGAGAGTGAAAATATAGATAATCTACAATACCGTGTGATATTTCTTTAACAATTAATGTTTGTTATTCATGCAAAGTGTGTGGTAATATGATAGACCCATGATGTACAGACAGTCTTGCTACTAAATACTGATGCATGCCAGATTATTAATTCTATCACTCAGAAGGCTTGCTGGTGGGACATAACCGCATACATATTAGCGGTTGACCAATTTATTTTCTCACAGCAAAGTCAAAAGTGGACTGATAAATCCCTCTCCACTAATGCAGAGTAAAAGGCTCTATCCACCTCACATAATGTTCCATCCAGCATCGCCTACAGTGATGGCCAGTCAAATTGGATTAAGCTGAGGTGGCTTGGGGCTCCTCTGCAGCTGCTGCTGTTTGATATGGGGTTTAGGTGTGCTGCAAGTGTTAACTTGGCAAGACTTAAAAGACTCACAGAGGCACATTAATATTTTATAGGAAACTACAGACGATGATGCCAATGAGTCATCGGCCTTACAAAAAAGATTGAACGTTATAATATGGGACGATGTAGGCCTAAAACGTGAGTATTTCAATGCATGGCAGTGATGGAATTAATGTTAGGCCTCAAAAGTGCAGCGGTAAGTACTCAAAATACATATATGCCTATAGAAATGAAAATAAACAGGGAAAACTACATTATCGAGCTAAAATATAATTATCAATGTATGATTGACTGTCGCTATTCTTTTGTGTTTCACAAACTAAACCACATTTTTCTTTATTAATGTACTCTTCACTCTTAAGTGATGTTGAGCCTGGCCAACAATGCCACAGTGATACAAATCAACCACTGACAAGAGTTTAATTGTGATGGAAAGCATACGATATGCTTAGCCTGGAGTCCAACAGAAGGCAGCGAGCCATGTGGCCACCGCCGTAGCCAAACTGGTTGCCTTTGCCAGGGTGCCTTCAGGTGCACCAACCCAAATGGCTGCTGGAAGCTTTCCTCAGCATAGTTCAATTTTGGCAGTCTATTGGAAACTAATTCCAATTATATATTGCATTCCTACTTTAAAAGAACATATCTAATGTATTAAACTACCACCAGAGATGGTCCGAAGCTTTTGACTTTGATGTCGCAGACAGGCTTATATTGTGTTTATTTTACCAACTGTTAGCATTGTTTTATTTTAACAATGATTCTGATGTTTCGCAAACCCTAATAAAGTATTTTTAGTTGTCCAATTGATCCAGACTTCAACCATGGAGGTTGCTGATCAGGAAAGGCTTCATAATGTGATTCATTTTGGAAGCAAAATATATAATTACAATACCTTAGTATTTATGATGTCATTTATCATACAATTGTAGCATTTTTTTAATTATTAGAAACATGCACGGCATGCTCTAAAATCTATATAATACCATTCATCTCCCAATTATTTGTGAATTAAATTCAACCATATAGGCTACTATTCTTTTAGACACTTGAAAAGGGATTATATTTATAAAGGATGTCTATATTATTTTGTATAGGTAGCCTTTTCAAGTGTTTCTTCTCTCTATGCAGGACATTTTGTAGAGGTACAATTTGAATATATATTATTATTATTTGTTCAGTCAGATCACAACACAAGTTATATTATAACTTTGACAAAAGATTGGAAGGGTGATGCTAATAATTTAGACTAAACTATAGATGAATAAAAAACATCAAAATGCTATACTTCTCTCACTGATGCTTCTCGTCAAAGCAATGGAATCAGGATCTAAAAACATTAAAATGATGGCAAATGTATTACAAATTAAATTAAAGAAAGCTGGATATATATAATCATATACTTGCATTCAAACTATTCTAAAATGACACATGTAGTACATCATATTTTCAGTTCTTTCTCATGATTCTTTGGAGTATTTCTGAATGTGTCGGGAATTTGCTCGGAATCCCTTTTATTTTGGAGCCTAAAAGCAGGATCGTAAAGAGAGAACATGAGTGATGACATTGCCACGGGGCATCAGCATCTTGTGCAACCAAAAGAGGGAGAAATGTGTGAAGGAACAGGGCGTTTGACCACAACGATTCAGGTTCCGGTTACTTTATTTCTACCTACGGGTAGAAATAAAGTAACAAGGTAGACTTGTTTCGCTATGGAAAGTGAGGAATTCATCTCGACCCACATTACAATCAACACAGACAACAACACAGACATGATGATACTGATATTATACCGTTGTTGAATCTTAATATATATAGAAAATCGAGAAGGCTGAATCTGTCGGCAACGTAACAAGATGTGGATATCCAAAGCTTTCTTTTGTTTTGTTGTTGTGTAGAGCTGACCAATCAGGTTGCAGGTAAACAGTCCTAATCGGAATCATAAGAGGCAAAACACATTGATCGCAATAAAATATAGGATCCCATTAGCTGTTGTCTGACATTGATTCGCATTTTTATTAACTTAGCGAAAGCTTGTTGTCTGGTACTTGGGAAATAATCAAAAAAGGAGGATGATCAAAATATAAACAATGAGAAGCAGATGAAAAAGCAAGTATTGATAGATAGATGGATAGATAGATAGATAGATAGATAGATAGATAGAAGAAGAAGAAGAAGAAGAAGAAGAAGAAGAAGAAGAAGAAGAAGAAGAAGAAGAAGAAGAAGAAGAAGAAGAAGAAGAAGAAGAAGAAGAAGAAGAAGAAGAAGAAGAAGAAGAAGAAGAAGAAGAAGAAGAAGAAGAAGAAGAAGAAGAAGAAGAAGAAGAAGAAGAAGATCCTTTATTAGTCCCTCAGTGGGGAAATTACAGTATTTCAATAGCATTGATAGATAGATAGATAGAAATATAGATAGATAGATAGATAGACAGATAGATAGATAGATAGATAGATAGATAGATAGATAGATATATACTTTATTAATCCCCAAGGGGGAAATTGTCAAACCCTAAACCCTAACCCTTCCATTGCCGCTGCTTAGTTCAGTTATCCCATACTGACTGGTGTAAAAGCACACACTTTATTAGCCTTAGCTTAAGTATTCATAGTGCATAAAATAATCCTTCAAATATTTGGGCACAAGTCAACACAATTTCTTGATAAATCGTCTGTAATTTATGCATGCAAAGAACAATAATCCACTAAGAGCAGCACTATAAACCAAATTGATTTAATGCATCGAAAATATATTGAAACAAACATAATTTAACAAAATCTTATGAAATATGCTTTAAAGAGCAGTTCAATATTCTAGCATCCGTTCAGGCATTCAACTTTAGTGGAGACTATAAGCATCACAGAGAAATCCCTGCATGTCACTGATAAGGCCTTACAGTGATATGGATCAGAAGGGCATTCGAGTCTGGTGGATCAATAACTGCAGATGTTTTGCCTGCGCACAACCACCAATCTTTAAGACGTGGGCTTACTATGGCACCATTGACAAATTAGGTCTGCAGGACCTAATGACTAAGAGATAACAGGATAACAGACGACGACAGGCCTACTTAATCTAGAGTTGCTTAATGCTTAAAGAATTCGCCATCTTAAATAGATATTTTAAAAAGTGTAAATTGCAGGATGGTTTAAACTCTTATTTGGTCAAATATAGATGATATTTCCGGCACCGCTAGAGATTAGTCTGAATACAGAAAGTCTTTCATTGGTTGGATACATCAATGTCCGATTTTCACAGTTTCAATGATTTCCTCGGCAGCCATTTTTCCACTACCATACAGATTGAAATCGATGATAGGCTGGGCAGAGATAATAATTTCTCTGCTCAGAGTGGACGGTATAGACCAAAGAAAGCTTGGCTTCTGGACTGAAATAGCTCAAGTGAAGACCACACATTATTAGCAAATTTGTTGACTATGATATATGTAGTCAATGCACACTATGCTCTTTGCTGCTGTAAAGCAATACTTTTTTTACAAAGTGTTGCTCATATGTATGTGGATAGTTTCATCTGTGTACATTTTTTGAATATCTGCCTCTGACATTGATTCTGCCATGCAAGTATTATGGAGGTAAAAGGAATTTTGTTTTTGATGTTTTACTAATTTGAAAAATTCGACAGCATCGTGTATTCATCAATTAATTGTTGACCAATTTCCATGGAATCATATTCTGCTGAAGTAATGCATCTTTATCTCTCATTGCTACAAATAAGTGTGCAAAGTAAAACATATTTTTAATATTTTTCTTAATATGACGTTTATGTCCCTGACTGGTTTCTGATAATTTAATTTCAAACAGAATTATCGTGGTTAGTTGGACAGATACTTAATTCATCACTATGGGGAAATTAGTTTGAAGCAGCAGCAAATATGTTTACTATACATTTATATATATATATATATATATATATATATATAATAGCAGGACATGACATATTACATTTAGGAATTTTGATGATAAAGGATATGAAAATATATAAATTAAATTAAAATGTGTATATACAGTGTATATGAAGTATATAAAACGGTGCACGGTTTATTGATGTTGTTCAATTTGAGGAGGATCTGGCCAGAGGTCATTTAATATTCAATCATATTGCAGTGAGCAGGCATGTTGTCCTGTATCTGTCCTTGTGAGTCGTGACAGCGAAGCTGAATCAGTCTGTTGGAGTCCGCTGTCCCCGCAGTAGGTGGCGTAGAGGGTGGTCCGGGTTGTCCAATATGTACAATCATTTCTTCAGTGTCCTCCTCTCCACCACGTGTTACAGATAGTTCAGAGCACTGGTCCAACAGACTGGTAGAACATCTCCCACATCTTGCTGCACACATGGAAGGATCCAAGTTTGGATCCACTAGTGTCCTGTACTCCTAATACACCCGACCACTGCAGAGTCATCAGAGAACCTCTGCAGATGGCCCTGAGTTGTCCTGGAAGTTTGTGTTTGTTTGTGTCAGTTCTGTGTCTTTAAAAAAAAGAGGAGGGTTGTTTACACAAGATTCAGAAACTGCCATTCACGATAATTTTTGGTTTAAATATTTCCTGCTGAATTTGTTTCGCAATCAAATTAAAAGCTGTCAAAATGTGATCACAGGCAGGTTTTCTGGGGGACATCTTTTTCTCCCATTATCTCATTCAAGTATAATCAAAAGAACATTATAAAATACTACTTATATGTGAGTCATACCATGGAATATATTATAGTCAAGAGCTTGAAAGGTTTTTGCTTGTTTCTGAGAGCAACACTTAAAAGTTCCCCTTCAGCAACTGGATTTAAACACAGAAACCACATTTAAAGTGTTGTCCTTTCTGTCTGTTAACATTAGTGTGTGGTATATTATATATTATCAGACCAGTTCATTATATATAATAGTTATAGTCTTGCAAATGTAGAATGCCCATCTAGACCAGCTTTCACAGTTTTTAATCATACAGAAATATATTGTGCTAAATCTTCATAGATTTAGAGTCATTCACAGGACGGTGAAGAATAGGTTTCGAATTAATTAATTTCCCTATTCATTGCAAATTAAAAAAAATAGTACCAAATGTATTCAGTCCAGTACCAATCACACTATTGATATATTCTGCTTTTTATCCTATCCCATATATCATAAATGCAAACAAGAAACACAGAAGTGTCACCTTGTTTCCTTTTAACGTGTTAATGGGATTACGGGCTTGTGCCTTTGACTTTTGATGGTTTCGAGACTGTGATTGAGCGTTGATTAGTTATGTAGTACCTGCCGTCAGTGCATGAATGGATAGAAATGGGTGAATGACACTTGGATTGATCGGAAGACTAGACAGGCGCTAGACAAGTGCAAATCCATCAACCATTATCTGAGCAGCTGGAGGTCACCATTTGTATTATTGAACCAATGCATTAACCATAAGATTCAAACTGACTGAAAATGGTACACTACTGTTAGAGTGCCACTTTAATGAATATGGCAACACTCTTGTTACATTGTAGACCATCTTTGACATAAATGCACAAAATGTCAGAAGAAATCATTGTAACACCCTGTTTCTGTTTCTCATGTGTTCCGTGTCTCCTGTGTCTTCTCTGTCTTGATTGTTTAATTACCTGGAACCTGGAACCTGGAACCTGGATTCTGCCTGCCCCTTTTGGACCTTGTTTTTTGTGAATCTTTTTACTCATTAAGGAGTGTTTTTTTTTGTTATTTCTTATTGCGTCCCAGCCTGTCTCTCTGCGCTTGAGCCTCACCCCGTCACAAAGACGTGTCAATAATGGAACACAGATGAAAGCCAACTTATGATAGCTTGACAAGCTAAACATCCACCATCAAATAGGTTGCTATGCTGCGGACTCCTGTACAGTTGTCAGTATTGACACTGAGCTAAGACTCGCCTCTCAAACACAGACTGATGGCGCAGCATCCACCTGCTCCGACCATCGGCTCTGCTACTAGACATGTTCTTCATTTTCAGGCTTGATAAGCCCCCTTTAGCACTTTGATGCTGCACTAGCTATGAAGGTATACTGAATGTACACACATGCTGCTTTTGCTTTCTGAAGGTTGTATCAGATGTTGTCCCTCAATGTCCTCGCCTTTTTTCTTGATCGCCAGGTGTTCCACCTTTCTAATGTGATCTGTCAGCTTGAGCTTCTTTTATCGTTATCTTTTCAACCTGTTTTCGCTGGTGAATCAGTTTGACATCCCGGATGTAAAGATACATCTGTAGACACTTTTTTCTGCTTATACATGAAATATTTTTGTTTGTTGTTCCATTCAAAAGTTAGCAAATCTTTTTAGGGGAGTGCAAAACCTTTTTAAATTCAACAGTTGTGTTACAAAAACGTGCGATACAGTGAGACAATGTACAGAGCTAAAGTGAAGCCACTGCCAGACTGTGTACGTTTATTTTTAATACATGATTGAAAATATGATTTGAGAGATGTTTGTAAGTTCACGGTACAAAAGGCTGAAAAAGGGATTAAATTATTTCTGTTGTATGAGTCCAATTATGGAATAATGTTGAAATGGATGTAAGAGTGGTGAACTCCTTTTTGGTTTTCAAGGGAATTATTTATAAAAGAATTCCTGAGTTATAAATGTAATTAAAAACGTATTTTTATGGAAGATGTCCATGGTAGTATGTATATATATATATATATATATATATATATATATATATATATATATATATATATATATATATATATTCATTTATTTTCTTTATTTTATATTCATTTTCTGATTTATTTTAATTTTAATTTAGGATAGGAATTTATAAGCATTTTTTGCTTCTACCTATACCTTTTCATTCATTCTCTTTTGTATATTATATAGGATAATATTGTATTTGATTTGATTGATTGAATAAAATACACAAACAAACAAACAAATGGCGACCGTGTGGGCTTAGATCATACAGTTTGTTTGGCTCTTTTCAGTCAAAATGTTCTGTTTCCTCTGTATAAACACTGGTGTCATTGAATGTATCCAAGGAGAGTTGTACTACACTGTTCTTTATCAGCAGTAACACCCTTCTTCACTTTACCTCGTATATTTACACTGTTTTCACTGTATCCGATCAGTACAACCACAGCCTCGCTGCTGATCACCGAGCATCTGGAGGTCAAGCACTTTGCTCAAACACACCTGGACAACAACTGTATATTCCAGCCTCTCATTAATGTTACACTTAAACGCTATCAAAATGTGCACAAAGGTGGTTTTGAAGGGCAAACTCCTCTAACTTAGCCATCTGGCACGAACAACAGCAAAGGAAACTGTGACCCATATGAAAGCTTTAGCTAGAGAAGTGCTGAGTAGCATCTGCTCGCTGTGAAAATGCCTTGGGTCCTTCACATGACATGACAAATTACACAGGGCAGTTTACATTTAATTATCCACTTCAATGCCCTCCGCAATGAAACAGCACAAGACATGGGGACTTTTCATTCCGTCTTTCTTTTTTTCAATCATTTTATTTTAAGTTTTTACAAGTTACACCAGACAATCAAAAACGAATGAATAAAAAATTACAACCAACAATATGGACAATCAGACAAATCAAAAAAAAAATAATAATAATAATAATAATAAAAAAACACAAACATGAATCATAAATCATTTTTATTCCGTCTTACATTATCTTCTTCAACGAATAAATTGTTTTCACCATCTTCACCATTCTCGAATTGCTTATTCCCATTCAGTGTTTGGATGGTGAACACTGTCATTAATATTATATGACACATCCTAGAACTTGTTTGATGGTGATACTTAGTGAACATTGTCGACCGTGGTGAGTTGTCTGGCAGATTGGAAAACACTGTGTGTTTCCACAGCTGGCAGTGTTTGCAGAGGAGATCAGATACATTCAGTAGTTGTTGGCCGACATGACAGCGATCAAAGGAACGACGCTCTGGGGATAAATAGGCCAGCTGTATTGAGTTATATATTAGATTTCATGTTGTTAATTCATCTCCGTCATGAAGCTTTGTGACATGAACCGGATTCTGAAACGCAGATAATGTGTTGCCTCTGAAACATATGTGATCATGTTGTTACCTTCGCGTTGAAAATGCGGAAGGTAATGTTTTGATCGCGGTGTATTTGTATGCGTGCGTGCGTGTTATTCGCATAAG
Source organism: Liparis tanakae (assembly GCA_036178185.1). NCBI lineage: Eukaryota > Metazoa > Chordata > Actinopteri > Perciformes > Liparidae > Liparis > Liparis tanakae. The sequence goes on from CM070100.1 coordinate 18,184,043, forward strand.
TCAAAAAGTATTAAACCGAATCGCATGACATTTAGTGGGATGATTGGTTATTATCCGGGCACCATTTGATTAGATCTTGGGATCAATCGTCATGAAAATGTCAAAATCTTCTTTTGCATGTCAATTTATATCCAATTGGCAATTTATATCCAATTGGCATGTAACTAATTCCAAAATATTCATAATTCAATGCCCAATCTTGTGATATGCGAAGGTATGCGCTCCACCGAGTTCCCGTTCTAGTTGTTTCTGCAATACATTTGATTATGTCATAATATCACGGATTAAAAACATTTCAAGCTCTTTGCTCCGGCTCCACCTTAATAGGTCAGTTATCTTTTATCATACGTATTTGTATGCACTATTGTCTATGAGCAAACTAAACAGTGCAGACAAAGTCAAATTGTCACAGTTGATAGCGTTCATGAGCATTGCCGATTTATTTAAAGAAGCTATTACAGCAAAGAGGCAGAAAATGCTGTGTCACCTTAAGTCACTAATGACCTCCATTTAGCAGCCAATGGGGTGTATCTTAATCTCTGTGTTTCTTTCAACACAATTCATCACAGTCCTGATCAATGGGCATCGATCACCTGGAGAAATATGTTATTGCTGATGTGGCTGTGCTGATGTTTTCCATTACTTGACTGTGGGCTTATGTAATCGAGTGTACGTTACTGCAAGTACAGAACCTCGAGGATTCAATCAAAGTCCCGTTTAACTCTGGCGATACGCCCACTGGCATATTTCACATTTCCTTTGTGTCAACCCAATGACATTCAGTTTGTTTGAGAGCATGTTGGTACATAAGTGCACTGTTGGAATGTGCATACATGTGTGTCAATACAATGTTGAGGTACTTGCATTTAAGTTATATCAATACAATGCTTCTTTATATTTCTACTCCACCACATTTCAGATGGAAATATTGTACTTTGAAGTTTGCTTTATTTATTTAAGACATATAGGAACTAGTAGCTTTATTTTCTAGTTTTATAATGATCTTATAAAACACAATGCGTTGCTACAGGCTAAATTATTCAACAATGTATAAGGTATTTAAAATGAGCTCCAAAAATAATGCTGACACTTTAATGCAACAATAATTACAATCCAAACACTGCCTGCCAGGAGCCAATTCATTTGAACAAAGTAATTTAAATATATAACAAGATGAAATCATTTTCACATTCTATTCATATCAATCAAGGGCTCTGTAATCTGTTCATATTAGATGCGTTAGAAAACCTCAAAACAATTAAAATGTATTATATCATTATTTGAGCATTATCAGATTTCAAAGGTAGTTAAAATAACACTGATGAGGTTCATTAATAATGAATTAATATGCATGCATTTGACACAGCAATATAATGATCAACAAGCATATAAACATATTTTTCTGTATATTATCTTAATTGATTTTCTTTGCAGATATCTTTTTTTAAATCATGTCAATGAATAGTAAATAATGTTTTCATAGATGCAGTTTCTGTAAGGGCAGTAATTGCCCCGTCCTTCATAAGTGCTTTTAGCAGCATCATCTTGTGGAAACATTTCATCGTGCTGGAGAGCCTCCATTAATTTCAATGAAAACAAGATTTATAAAGGTAAAATATAAACCTAGGTCACTGTACTTGTTTGCTTTTGATGCTACAGGATTCAAAGGATTCAAAAAGCGTACACTATATGGCAAGGTAGTGAGACAGAAGGTGAGTCACAGCGCTACAGTGGTGCCCGGGATTTAGGTCAGCCATGTAACTCCAGGTGGCAGGGGTCCTTCCCCGAGGTCACAGTGCAGCCTGCAGCTGGACCCAGGTCAGCAACAATGTGCCCTGGATGCGTAATGGGCCATTCATTTTTAATGCAAACTAACATCTCTAGTTGTGAGCAATGGGTAACGAGCGCTGTCCTTGACTGTGTACGCATTGTGGTGGAGCAGGTCGCTCCGTATTCCTTGCTTATAATTCAGTCCCAGTGCTCCAGGGGGAGCTGATTTAGCTTTCATTCGATAAAACAGAAGCTCAGAGGGGGCAGATTGATAAAGTAACACTATATATATATATATATATATATGTGTCCTTGAGTGAAAGCAGTAAACAGATAATACCTGTTGGATGGAAGTTAAAAAGTATGAAGTCAGAATATTGTGGTTCCCAGGCTAAAATAGTCAAATACTTGTGTGAGTGTGTGTGTATGTGTGTGACTGTGTGTGTGTGTGTGTGTGTGTGTGTGTGTGGCATTGCCAAACAATGACTCATCAAAAGATATAAATATATATGTGTCATGCAGGTCGAAGACACAAATTTCCGATATAAAATAATGTAAAAGTACATGTTGAAATCTTACAATTATTTCAAAGCCTCAGTGCACGAGTGAAGTCTTTACAACTGACTTCCCTCTTTTGCTTTAATGTTTTGAATTCCTGCTCGGGTGATTACGGGGGCCGCTTACCTGCTCAGAGCCTTTTCTTGTGTGTGCCCTGCAGTAGAATTTAAAAGCACATAGCATTCGCCTATCATTCTTCAAAAAACAATGCGAGTTCCGACTGAAGCCGTCTCCTCTTCTTCAGCAGCTAAAAAGCCCACAGTGGTGACAGACTGCTCTTTGAAGTAACTTAATCTTAATAGAAACATTTCTATTGTTCTCTCTCTCTCTCTCTCTCTCTCTCAGACATTCACAATAAAGTATAGGATCTCACAGAAGAGGTTCCTAGAAACATCCCCACATTTATTTACACGGGTAAAGGTATAAAACAATATTTTTGGTGTGTGATCCTAACTGTCTCTTCAATAAAAATAGAAAACGTTTAGACGATACCTACAATTCCTCTTATTTCTCAACACATAAGAACAGAGAATAACTCAGGCCTTATATGTGTGAAGACTGTCTGTGTTATTGTCAAACGTAGCACATTTCTGCTAATACATGTAAGCTGTTCAAAGAGTTGTAGCTACCGTTAAAGCCACAATGTGAATTTCCGTTAAACGACACCTCGTACAAATTGCAATTACAGGATAATTACCTCTATAATCTTCTTTAATTTCATAAGATTATCTTGACTTGCTTTAAAGATGTTGTCATCATATGCAATTTGGAAATAACAAGCATGGCTTTGGGTGATGTTTTCTTCTTGTTTTATCTTTGTAATAAACCTATGAAGACATCAGGTTTCATGCAACAACAAAAGAAAAGATTATTTAAAACTTTTTAGATTTAGATTCAGAGTTTTTTAATTACCTGACATTGTGTTTTAGAGAAAAATTTAGAGAGTTACAATTTACAGATATCATATAAGTCATGAAACTTAAAAAAAAAAAATAGGGGTATAAATATATGTGAATAAATGTTTTGGTGGCAATTTTCTTTTATTGAAGTAGTAAAGTATTTGCAGCTAACAACTTAAAGCCTCTTACTTATGCCTATGTTCAGTGATGTGTATGACATGTCCATAACAGGATCATAGTTCTCCTTTAAAGAGGCTGAAACTCAGCCGGCTGTCTAGAAACTAGACAGTGATGTTCATAAACCTGGGTTGCATTAATGACATTTGACCAGTTAAACTGACCCATATAGAAAATAGCAATCTATATTAATGTGTTTTACTCTATTACCAATATATATTAATGTTGGGTATAAATTTCCTTATGTTATGTGGTTCGGCTTTTCATCAGCATTTGCCGAGCATTAGATGGAGCTCCTCTTAATTATTCATCAACCTTTCAGCAATTGAAGCGCAACACAAAATCCTGACTTTATTTTTTGTTTTTCTCTTCATCTTTTTTGGGGAGGATGATTACATTGAAGTATATGTTTACTGAATTGAGGTCAATTACAAACACAGCCACTATGCTTGAAATTAGTCTACGTATAACTGTTGAGGCATTTGAATCCAAAGAGGATTGCCTTTTGGTCACATGGTGCATTAGCGTCTGCTCCAGCACCCTGATGCTCGGGCTTCTTCGGGGGTTTAAAGTAAACATGTCTCTGTGGGTTAGTGGTACGATTGCTTCTGCATGTCTGCATGATCTACACGATTGGTTAATCTGCATGCTGCCATCACTCACTAAACATACAGAACACAATGCAGCAGTGGATTTTTTGCCGACTGCTATACAATGTCCATATGTGCATTCCCTTCCAAATTACCACTCATCCCATTGATCTTTCGTGAGATATAAGCTTAAAGTGAAAAGTCTATCTCAGCAAGATATTGGAAAAAAATCTCCCTTAAAACCTTCTTGAAACCCAAATTTATCTCATTGATCTTTTTTCAAATCAATTGTGTTTTGTTGCTTAGTACGTTACTCACTGCTGGGCTCACCCTCTCAAACCGTACGTCTTTAAATCTAATTTAGCATAGTTTGGTCTAATCTGTAATGACATGATTAGATAAAGCCCTTTTGTTTCTCAAGCATTGACCGAGGACACGGAATCAGTAATGTTGAATTGGGAATACAGTAATTGATAACGTTGACCTAATTATATGCAGCATCCTCTCTAGGATCTTTTTATCCAGTGCACTATTTGCTAATTGAGTGACGAGAAAAATGTGTTATCTTTTGTATGTGAAATTAAAATGAGATAATGAGAGAAAGAATGAGAGAAATACAGTTGGGGAGACTGCAAGAGTCATAATGTCATTGTACGTGTGTGTAAAACGTGCAAACTGCAAAGGGTCTGGCAGAAATAGCAGACATTAAAGGTGCATTATCCAGCAGACTGTATATCATGTAGATGGTTTAATGGGAGTTTTGGGAAACAGGGTCCTGTCTTTTAAATTGATCCGTTTCATTTTACTTTCTGCTACCTTCTGCTTTCAGACTATGAAGATGCCCTCAATCCTGTATTAAATATGCTTCATCTCAAATAAAATTTGAAGAGAACCGTTATCATTTTTGCAATTCGACAATTCCACGCTACTGCGATGCAGTAATGAGTCAAGGAAAGTTGGAAACAAGTTATTATTACATCCCGTTTTCGGGAAATAATAAGATTAAGCCATACAACATAATGTAGGTCAATTATGTATTTAGAATTCATTCATTTTTAGAGGAAGTTTGAGGATAAATCGTTCTATACAGTTTGTTTTTCCTCTTTCAGTGTCCTGAATGGGCATATTAAATAAGTGTGGCAGGTAGAACGTAACTAACATCTTCGGATAAGCAGAGACTCTGAGATGTCTGAGTTTAGGATGTAGGCCGATACCGCTGCGGATTATACCGCAAACTCATTTCCATGACTGGAACTGCACATTATAACACACACTGCATAGATGTCCCTTTAAAATTTGAATAACAATAGGGATTCTGGACGAACCGTTGCACCTGCCTCACCTCAAACACTCAACACTTGTCAGCTGGCGGGGTTGAATAAGTCTAATTTTAGATTGTCTTTGAGCAAGTTCGTTAAAATTAGACAGTAACCAGGACATTCTGAACAATAAAAACAATCGAGATCCAACACATCTCTTTTTTATAAATATTTTTAAATTAAAATAATAAAGTGAAAGTGTCTTTGTTTACTGATGTAATGACATGTATTCGCCTTTCAATAAAGTATTTACAACTTGTGCTTCTTATTTTCTTAAATCCCATTAAAAACATGAATTATTATATTATTATTATAAGTGGGTAAGTGTATGTGTGTGTGTATAAGTATGTATGTATGTATGGGTGTATGTATGTGTATGTATTATTATTATTTATTTATTTTTCTTCGATGTCAAGGAATAATCTGTTTGGAAAATGCAAAATAAAAAGTTATAAAAAAAAACAACATGAATTATTGCACTTTTTTTTAGAAAGGAACAAGTTCATATGAAGATGTATTGATTGTAAAAGTTGTCTCCTCAGACCTCTACAAGCTAATGTAGATCGTATTACACATTTTGTTAATATATGATGAAAAGAAAATCAGTAAAAAAATGTACTGTTGGCCGTTGAATAGATTATTCCACTACAAGAAACAATCACATAACTCATTCTCACTCAGTTTATTAAAACCATCCTTTTACATCTATATCTCAGAAAATGAATGGAATAATCGTACAATTACAGAAAAAGCGTATTCATTATGATTCTATACTTCTTTGCTGAACACACAAAATCCACGAGCAAAATATAAATGTGTCTTCAAATCCTTTTTTTTGTTGAAGGTTGCATTTATATAAAGTTAAGCAGAAAGCACTTTGTATCAGGCAGCGACCTCCAGGTCTCTGAAGTGAAGCCAATGAAGAAATGACTTGCAGTCTGATTGTTGACCAAGAGAAAAGGCTCCTACTTCCCACTTGATTTATACCTCAGTAACACATTGTAAACATTAGTTAATGTTCTCGTTAGCTTCAAGTCATTGTATATACAGCATCATATTCATTTAGTAAATGATTGTCCTATTTACAGTTTAATAGACCATAAAACAGGGTATGCTTTAGGGCGTGGCTCCTTTGTGATTGACAGGTAACGACCACAGTGATGTCTGGGAGTTGTCCTTGTTTTACTTTTGTGTTCTTTTGTGTTTTTTTCAGTTCTTGAATTTTGGTCTCCTAAAAAGGTGAAAGTACTCTGCATTTGTTTAATTTGTAAAAAATGTGTTCTGTGTAAAGAGCACACAACTCGGACCCCAGAGCAATAGCACAAACAAAGGAATATGTCTCTCGGACATTTTCCTAAATCCAGATGGGCTTCGGTCTGGAGAATATAAAAGCTTGCATTCTAAATGCAACGGCTGCGGCGGACTGTTTAACATGATGCTGGTGGTGCTATAATAGTATCAACAGCCAAGCCATAATAGACAATAAGTCCCAGGATTGCAATGCATTATAAGTAGCTTCTGTATGTGAAGCTATTTCATAGCACTGATACATCCTATGGTGCAAACAGTGTTCCCTCAATACCTTCCAGTATTGCAGCATGCTAATACCTCCGAGCACCCTGATAAACAAACAGAAAACCTGTTTTATAAACATTAGGAGAAAGTCAAATATATGTTTAAAGGAGACATATTATGAACACATAAGGACAAATTCATTCATTCAAGTGTTTCTATATGTTAATTTGAGTATCTGGCATGTCCCCCAATACAAAAACGCTGGAAATGGTTAAAGTCAAACTAATGCATAGTTCTGACTCTCCTAAAACTTACAGAATGTAGTTATATTGGTTCATGGTCCATTCAACTATTGGTTATACCAAATGTATAATTTCCAATTAGACATTATTTCCAACTACTCCAACTACAGGTTTGACAAAGTGTCTACTGTATTACTGACCAACCCCTTTTGTTCCTGATAATGGTACAGATGAGTATTAAGATCAAAATAGCTAGACAATTTAAGACTCAAATTGAGACTTAAAGGGGACATATTATGAAAATTCCACTTTTTTAGTGCTTCTATACGTTAATGTGGGTATCTGGCATGTCTCCCAACCCAAAAAACGCTGGAAAACAACAACTCACGCGGCTTGTTGTGGTTCCTCTATGTCAGAAACGATATGCTTGAGGGCGTCGATTGGGATCAACACCAACGTCTACGCAGTTGTTGGCATTGGAACCCCCCCCCCACCACCACCACTCCCCCCCCCCCCCCCCCCAGTTTAGAGACGGTTCGGTGACCAGATGTCCCGTTTTTTTGACAGGGTAAAAAGAGTGCTGTTTGAAATGATTCTTGTGGTATTTTGACCAAATTATGTTACAAACATTACATTAAGACCCCAAGGAATCAGATCAACTTGCGGAAAAATGGGCATAATATGTCCCCTTTAAGGCCAGAAATAATGTATGCATCATTTAACACCTTTGTGAGTTTAAAGGAGATTTTTTTAATGTATTCCTGAACAAATCATTTAAGTTTTGAGGATTTGTCATATATCCAAAGTCACACACTTTTGCAACAGAAATATGTTGTGATAATCACGGGGTCGGAGAGATTCATACATTATTACGTATTTCCATGATCTTGTCTTTGCATCAATTGAATTCTTCTCTTTTTTTCTCCCTTTGTAGGAAGGTGATGCTTGAGAAAAGAGGACTACGTTGGTATTTGATACCTCTGAAATGAGTTATTACGGAATGTTAAACATCTAATTTGAATGAAAATGTTTTGCAGCACAGTATTTGGCATGTTGACGGAGCCAAACCCATTACAAATGGTCTGCGGCAGCCATCCATATTCATATCCTAACACAAGTTAGATTTTCCTTTCTAACACGACCTTGCATAAACTAAACTACATTCCTATGAGGAAAACTTTTGCCCCAGCTAGAGGGGACCTCACAACTTAGCTTTATAGCTACTATACCTTCCATGTGATGCTCCCGTTATGTGGCAGCCACTGATAATGGCTTATAACAGGTAATGAAAAAAATGTGGCAAAAACATTTCCATCAAAACCTCAGTACAGCTCAATGAAGCTGAATGATCCCTCTCAAGCTCGACTGGATAAAGTCAAACGTCTTGGTCGCGACATCAATCCTGTTTATGACGGTTGGGCTGGAGGATGTTTTCTTGCTCTGCTGTTCGACACAGCCCCTCACAACAAATGTTTCAAAAAGGACGGCACGAGAACAGTTATCCCCCAGCTCGGGGCAAAGCAGCTGTCTTCTGCAGTCATGCGCTCATTCATGATTGATGTCCACAATTCATCCACGATAATGTTAGTCGGTGTATACAATCGTTAAACATTCAGCTTAATGGTATCCAGCTACATCAGAGCAAAGACAAACAGGATGTTGAAATTATTTGTGCAAAAAGAGCAAAGAAATCATGGCAAAAAAAAAATCGAGAACATTTTCTATTTTCGAAATGCTGGGCACTGATGTTAATTCATTCCGAGGATGACTGACGCAAAGAATGACAATGTCCATTTGCTGCTTGGACAACCAAAGAAAGTGATGCATGATCCTGCTCGTAAGCTGTTTTGACACGGGTCGGCTGAAACATGGCAGCGTGCCCTGAATTGAACCGCTCTCCAGAGGCGTAGATTGGTTGTTCCAGATGTGTATAGCTAGAGCTCATCTTTGCACAGGTGTTGGCCGAGGCGCTATCTCCCCGGATGAGCCAAAGTGGCAAGCTCCATCAAACTGAATGAGCTAAGGTCCTATTTCATGATCTGCGCCCAGAGAATAAAAGCCTTCTTGTTGGAATCTACATTAACAAGCTGTGGGAACGTGGGAGCAGTGTGGGCAGAGAGCTCAGCATGTACTATAGCACTTGTGAATGTCTCATAACAACCTGCAGCGCATTGAGATTTGGAATGTGCATGTTTTGATTGACCAGTAATTTTACATTCTGTTGTTGGATGTCACGGTCGGGCTACAGGCTGTGTGAAGTGAAATATAGGCATGCAAGAAATAGGCTCATGAAAACATTTTCGAGTGACCAAAATAAACTGAGTTTCATTCGTGTGTGTGTACCACCGGCATTGCTTGAAACTATCTTCTTGGCTCACTAGCCCTGTCGCTGGTTAATTTGAACTTGAACATCAATCAGCCAAGGATTTCTTTCCTTGACCCTCATATTACCTATGAGGTCAATTTGACCCCATTCAATGTTTAACGTCTCTAAAAAAATTATTGACATAATTCTTTTTTTTGCTTCATATTTCATTACTTTTCCTAATTTATTGGGGAAAAGATAAAATTCACATTATGATATGTTTTCACTGTCCTGAACACAACTTATAAGACATATAAAAAGAAAAAACATATAAGAACTAGAACGGGCACTCGGTAGAGCGCTTACCTTCGCATATCACAAGATTGGGCATTGAATTATGAATATTTTGGCATTAGTTGCATGCCAATTGGATAAAACTTGGCAAAAAGAAGATTTTGACCTTTCATGACCTTGACCTTGACCTTTGACTTGATCGATCCCAAAATCTAATCAATTGGTCCCCGGATAATAACCAATCATCCCACCAAATTTCATGCGATTCGATTTAATACTTTTGGACTACAAATACACGGCGATCAAAACATTACCTTCCGCATTTTCAATGCAAAGGTAAATATCAACTTTTTAATTTATTTAAAGGGCTATTTAGGTTGTCAACAAACAAACATAAAGTGACACTTAAACTTGGGAAAGAATATTCATTCTAATCATATTCTGGAGGTTTTAATTGCTTTGGTCAAAAAAGGTAAAAGATGTTAGTAATTTAAAGGTAACAGGAGGGTTATTGAGTAACTGGACACAACAGCCTGTATAGACTCACTATATTATGTTTACATAAATAACATGAATGTCTGCCAGATAATTGTTGATTATCATTACATCCCCATAATCTATACAACGGGAACACGTGTCAAAAAGCCTCAACTTCTCTCTCCACATGCATTGATTTCTTTTTGTGTATATGTACAGCTAAAGCTGAGCTCTCGCAAGTAGACGTCTTAAAAATTCAGCGTCGTCAGTGTAGTCTTTTTTTGTCCGTGTAGTTAAATCACATGATTGGTGTAGAGGAGTATTTCCGAGTTTATGATATGAATTTAAGATTAAAGACGAGCCAATTATCTGCAGTTTCATGAATCCAGCTGTCACGGATAGAGATAATTGCTCTGCAGACCATATCTCCCTGTGCTGTATCTATTTCCATGATAACAAAAGTCAGATGTGATGTGCTTTACTAAGTTAACGTTATCATATTTAAACCGCGTTTCAGCACTGATTAACAATTACATGTATAATACAGCAAAATCATAAAAACAGAGAGGAGAAACAATTCAGACAGATTGATTGTCAATAGTTTTGTGAAGCTTGTTTAGCTGAAGTTGTGTTAGCCTGGCCTTCGTTGATTCTGCTCACTGAACTGTTCATAACTGTCAGATATTCTGCTCTCCACCCTTGAATTAGCCCACTGTTCTCCCTCCAATAAAGAAAGGAACTTTCATTTCCTGCCATGATGCGGGTAACATCGAGTTTATTACAGCGTGACCCCTCAATAGATGGCGAATATTGATGTTCCAATATCCAATAACTCTTTATCAAACCAACAGTTCCTTATTTGGCGAGAAAGGGACAAAGTAGGATGATCAAACGATTGTGACTTCAAATGACCTCGACTTTTATCTGGAGCGTAAAGTACCCAAATACGACTTGATATCTAGCGGACAATCACCAGATAACTTAAACTCTGCCCTGAGGTTACAAGCAATTTCATTTAAAGGTGATTACCATGCTTTCAACATGGGAGCAGCGCAAATCTAAACAAATTTGTTCGGGATTACATTTTTACTCCGCCTGATGATATTTTTAGGATATAAAACAGGGGAAACATAACAAGATAAAAGGGGAATAATATGTACCAGAGCAGGGTCAGCAAGAGCGCTTAATGGGTGTCATGGTTCCTGCTGGAAGAAAGGCCCCGCTGATGTGGATGATTGGTCTTATGACAATGATAGATGGTGTTTCCTGGAGCCTTGCGGGGTCCTGCTGTGCTGCCAGTGACACTTGGGAGTCCCACTAAATGCCTGCGCCCATGTCACAGATCTACAATGAACGCCTGGGGGGAATGTAGGCGAGATAATCCGGTGACACACATCCCATCAAAACTTTTACAGCACTGGGCAGTGGAGAGTGAGAACAGCTTGTGAGGCGCAGCGTGGTGAGGCCGGCGACAGTTTTTTCCACTTAACTGAGGCAGAGGGAAGTGTTGTGTTTAATGGGTTGTGTGTATATACATCTTGCCTGTGTATGATATATCATTATTGAACATTTTCTTATATCAATTGGCTACTTGGGAGCCATTATGTCCTCATACCCCATTAGGGCTGACTTTGAGTGTATCACTCTTGTGTTCTGTATGGTTGCATAACCTAACTTGTATAAAATTAATCGGAATATACTATGCTCATTAACTGCTCTTCGTTTTCCACATGGTGTTGATTCAAAAAAGAGTGCCAGTTACTGAGTATTAATAATATAAGATAGATAGATAGATAGATAGATAGATAGATAGATAGATAGATAGATAGATAGATATATAGATAGATAGATAGATATAAATATACTTTATTAATCCCCAAGGGGAAATTTGTCGACACAGTAGCACCAATAAACTAAACACACAAGAATAAAATATAAATATAAGAAAAAAACAGTGACTGTCATGAAGTATACAAAGGGAAATATAAAATACAAAATAAAATAAAATATATTTGCATATATGTTGTGTATATATATATATATATATATATATATATATATATATATATATATATATATATATATATATACACAACATATATGCAAATACAGCAGTGTCAAATTAAATTAAATATAGACCGAGTGTGCAAAATGCAAAGTGTGTGTATGTGTGTAGTGTAAATGAAATGTGTGAAGTGCAGATCAACAAAGTGTAAATATGAATGTGAATGTGTTCAGTTATAATAATAATATAAGTTTACTATAATGTAGCAATCAAGCAACCTAAGTGTATATATCAGGTATCTAAAACAGCCACCTGATAACATAGTGTAATAAAAAGTGTGATTGGTACTTATGACACAGGTTTGGTCCATAATGAGCTTTATTTAAAGTTTCCGATTCTTGTCTCAACCTGTAAAAGGCCCATTTAAAGAAAAGGTTTGCTGAGGGGTGATATTCTAAACTGATTTAGAAGTCAAGGAGACCTTCAGGGATGGCAAGACACAATAGTGTCCTGAGTAATACGAGCCGGCAGAAGAAAGATAGATCTCCCAAGGAGGGAGATTTTACAATAATTGGGGAAGATATCTTTGCTCTCTATTTCCACCAGGGGCCAATCTCTGGGTGGCATTTCATTATAGCAACAGGAAGTGTCACCGTAATGAATTCATCAATGTTGGTAAGATAAATGGCTCAACGAGAAATTGATAGGGCCATCTTCCAGATCTGATGCTGGAAATTGTCCCTCGTAGATATTGTCTTATTAGAAAAGGGGACAGCTATTTGGACAGCGCGACCAGATGAACATCTTTTTCCATTTAGCATGTTGGAAATATGAATGGCAAGATGATTTGACCTATTCTGGGAACACAGCCGATGCAATGACAGAGTCAGCGCATTTGGACGGAGAGACCTTTATCCTCGATGGGGTTCCCATGCGGCACACGATGAACACTAAACAGAAAATGAGACAATCTTGCTTTCAAAAAGGAAACATATGCAGACTCGATCCCATAAAACATTGTGCTCATCATTCTTGTAGATTTCACAATTGCTGCTTCATATCACATTTCTTAACCCTTGTGTGGTCTTCATATTTTGTTATTCAGCCAGTGTGTGTGTGCCCGCTGCATTTTTGGGTTTTTAATTCAAGGTTCAAGGTTCAAGGTTTTTTTATTTGCTGTCTGTGCCTAGACCAGCAGTCCAGACACATCGGAATTATTTTTTGAAAAATATATTTTTTCAAAACACTACAAAAAACAGTGTGGTAAAGTGTATGCAGTATTAACAGTATTAATAGTATTAAGTACAGGAACAGTTTATCAAAACTAAACATAAGAAAGGAGAGTGCAGAGATAATAAATAACCTTAATTCGACACAATTAAACAATCTAAATACTCAACGAATGTTTACTTCATCCCAATCACAAGCAATATAAACAGCATCTATGGTTAATATTAGCCCTTTACCTTTGTTAGATCACATCTATAAATGAATGTGCTACTCGTTTGTTTCTTTTTTTTCTTCATAAAATGTAATCAAAAAAGAAAATCCATTCTAATCAAAATATAAGTGTTGCCACCGATTCCCCCATCCCTGTGTAGTGTACTGATGAGTACCATATTATTACCTGCCTTAGGCACATAGGATACACAGATGTGGAAGAGTTGTCCTGTGTAGTCAGCCGTTGGGGTGGGAGCTCAGAATGTGTTGTCCGTATTGTTCCCACTATGATTAACTTCCTCTTAACCCTCCTGTTACCTTCAAATGTACTAACATATTTTACCCTTGCAGTTAATTTGACCCCAGCAATTAAAACCTCCAGGAATATATTAGAATTGTTTCCCAAGTTTAAGTGTGAGGTACTTTATGTTTGTTTGTTGACTACCTAAACAGCCCTTTAAATAAATAAAAAAGTTGATATTTATTTTACGTTTTACACTGTTAAAAACAGCCTGGGGTCAAATTGACCCCAAAGAACACCGATGAGTACAAGTTGTGTTCAGGACAGTGAAAACATAACATTGTGTGATGTTTGTGTTTACCCAATTGTTACCTAAGAAATTAGGAAAAGTCATGAAATAGGAAGCAAACAAAATGATTTCAATACATTTTTTTAAAGACGTCAAACATCGAATGGGGTCAAATTGACCCCAACGGTATCAGGAGGGTTAAGGAGCTTCTTTCACAGCTTTAAAACAATTGCTGCATGTGATGCTGTGTCCACTGAGTCTCATGTGGCTCCTCCATCAGACGTCCTGTGTAGACTTCACAGCCCGGATCTTAATCCAGGTAGATGCATTCAATGCATGCAATATAACCATTTTACATCCATATTTCTTAACTCCACTAGCTGATGACGGACTTGTTCTGGTTCTGGGACTGGCTGTTGACAGATTGGTCCTGGGGCTCGTCTTCATTTTGAAACTAGCTGATGCTCAATCTCATCCTCTTCTTCAAAGTAATATCAGACTCAGAATTTTCATCAATGTGATCCGCAACATTCTGAAACCTCTCCATCATCAAACGTTTCTCCCTCTTCCAAAATAATTTACGAGGCCCTTTGGCCATCTTGATCCGTTGAGATAAGGAACCACACAGGCAAAGATATATATTTATTGTGTCACGCACCCAATTTGCAGCTGGGATGGAGTTTGAGTAAATAAAGATTGGTTCCTACAAGATAGAGGTAAACAGATCGGGAATGTGAGAGCCGACAGGTGTCAGTGCATGAATTTATCAACAATGGTGCAACCTTGTGCGGGAACGACTGGAACCTACAAACAAAACTATCACACACACACACACACACACACACGCTAACAGCCGACTGGACCCAAACATCCTGTATGTAATATGAATGTGTAGGGGGAGTGTACAGTGTCTAGTGATTATAAATATATTCTGATATATGTTCTTTACAGAAAATGAACAAAGGCCGGTGAGTCTACATTTGAAAACATAATTAGTCGTATCATTTTTCTTTTGATAACAAGTTGAAACGGTTCCCACAGGTCCGAACACAAGGGTATTTTAGCCCTCCTGTTACCTTCAAATTACTAACATCTTTCACCCGTTTTGACCACAGCAATTAAAACCTCCAGAAAATTATTAGAATTAATATTGTTTCCCAAGTTTAAGTGTCAGGTACTTTATTTTTGTTTGTTGACTACCTAATTAGCCCTTTAAATAAATAGAAAAGTTGATATTTCTTATGTTTTACACAGTGAAAAACAGCCTGGGGTCAAATTGAGCCCAAAGAACACAGATGGGTACAAGTTGTGTTCAGGACAGTGAACAAATATCATCATATGAATGTTATGTTTTCACAGTTGTCCCCAATAAATTAGGAAAGATCCTGAAATATGAAGGAAAAAAAATGATGTCAATGTTTTAAGAGACGTTAAACATTGAATGGGGTCAAATTGACCCCAAAGGTAACAGGACTGGAGGGTTAAAGGAAGATATGATCAGTCGTGAAATTAGGAGAGTGATACAATTCACGTGTCTGTCCCTTTAAGTATGGAATTACCCACAATAGCCAGTTAGCTTGGTTTAGCACACACAATGTGAACACGGAGGGAAGATCCAGCTAAATTCACTCTCAAAAAGAATATGAATTTCCAAAAATGTCAAACTATTTAACAACACAGAGATAATAAGGCTTGTTGTTGGAAGCTGTGTTTATCAGAAGGCTACCTATGAGCACAGGGTTAATGCGGTGAACGTAAAATATTTTACGTTGCGAGGTTGAAACATTCCGCTGACTCGTCTGATTGTCACATTGTTATAGCGTTCCCCGTAGATTCATTTCAAACCACAAATATCGTGCACCAATGCAAATACAAGCTCTGTTGTAAACTGCATTGCATTACACTTCGCCTAAATCAGATCAGAGTTTTCAAGTGTGAGTTTGGGGTTTATCGTGCCTGGAGAAGAATGCTCAGAACTATTTGTGTGTCTGTGTGGAAGTGGTTGACTGGATGAAAGTGAGGGACAGAGTTATGAATTATGTAGAAGTAAAAAGATATATATATATATATATATATATATATATATATATCCATCCTGCTGACAACAAAAAAACAGGCTCCTCAAGCACAAATACTCTGCAGCAGCAACGCTCCACCGGCTCAACAGACTCCCCATGAGCAGAAGTAAGCACACAAATCTCATCTATAAATGAACCTTAGTGTGTGTGTGTGTGTGTGTGTGTGTGTGTGTGTGTATCCTTACCTCATACATTTTACACACCGTCGACATATATAATGTTCAAAGTTCCTTCTCGTCTGGTGTAAAAAATAAATATAGATCTTGAAAACAGAGGTGGGTTTAAAATCAATTGTCATGTACCTCGTGTGCCTTTTTCGATGACAGGGACACATCTGTTTGATTCTGTTTGTGCGTTCTGCTGTGTTTTGCAGGTTCTCCTACAAAGGCATGACAAGTCATATTTGGGGGTGGGGGGGGGGGGGCTGAGCTTGTTTTTTGTCAGCTGCTTACTGAGCTGAAGCAGGTCTCCGGGATGCTGCAGTCATCTCAGTAATTACACTGTCATTCCCGGCACGTGTAGCGCTCTGCTTAACCTCTGCGGCATACTGCGTTTTTTTAATCTATTTCATCGGAGCGGCTTGTAATCAGCAAAGTGTACGTTTACTGTAAATGTATACGTATTGTGTTGGTATGCATGTTGTGTTAAGTTACTGTAAAAGACTGCATAAACAGCTCTGAATCATTTATTTTTCCACTTCTTCGCATTGCTGTTTAGGGAGAATGATATTTGCTTGTTATCCTTAATTGTTCTCCCTGTGGTATTCAACGCAGCCAATTATATTGTCTAGCGAGAGACATTTACGTTTGGAAAAGGTCACACTTCCAATTCTTGCACAGATTTATCAACCACTCACTGCAGTTACCATCCTTATAATAATTAGTCAGTGGAGCTTTACCCTCGAATCAGATGTTGGATTAAATTTCTGACCAATAATGTCAAAATGTACCAACCCTGCTTATGTATATATATATTTTTGTCACTTTTTTATTTGTTATTTGTTTAGTGATATGAACATAAAACAAGTACAAAAATGTCAGACATAAACATATATATATATATACACGCATATACTTACACCTACACCCATACACACACACCCATACATACATATACACACATACATATACACATGCATACATACACACACATATATACACATGCCCTCCCCCCAGCCTCCAAAAAAAGAAGAAGAAAAGTATATATATATATATATATATATATATATATATATATATATATATATATATATATAGTCCTGTTGCCTTATCTTTTTCAATGAATTTTATTTGTGTTATGTGTTTTCTGTTGTGTTTTGTGACTGTTGCAATTTTGTTATGCTGCTGTCTTGGCCAGGCTTCTCTTGAAAAAGAGGGCATTGTATCTCAATGGGACCGACCTGGTTAAATAAAGGCTAATAAAAAATAAAAAATAAAAATATGTATGTATATGCTTATGTATATTCATGAAATAAAGAAGCCAGTACTTTCATGGCAAAGACAAACCTCGTAATTAGATTATAGTGGACCAACAGACTTAAGCTGCTTCACATAAAATAGTATCGGATGTTTGTTGAGGATAATTCTCGTCACAGGGGCAGGTCGACAACCTTGCTAAGCAGTGCATAGCTTGATTTTATGGTTCAAAGCCTTTATTAGAGTGTTTGCAAAATAAAATCACTCTGTCTTGCCCTTTTCATGCCCCCTGCTCTCTCTTCTTTCTGCAAACACAACACATCATTATTATACATTTGTGCAAACCAGGCAATCCTGTTTAATGGTCTGACACCAAACTGTGTCGTGTCAATGGAAGTAACCTGAGGTGCATCAGGGATTAAATGTCTTATTGTTCTGCTTCCTCAGTGCTGTGCTGTGATTTTCACCAAGTTAACCTTATTTTGTGTTTTCAATTGGCCATATGTAAGAGAAGAGAGACACCGGGTCAACGGGAGTAAAAGACAAAGAACGACAGACGAGCGAGCACAATGTGTTAACGGCTACGAAAGCATCTCAGGGTTTTTGCCTTTTAAAATCAGATATTCCTTTTTCCAACATCAATATGAGAGTCTAGCCATGAGGGCTGCTCTGTGAGGCCGCAGCCACAGCTGTGCTTATTATCAGCACGCAAACCCAGGGTTCTTACACTTTTTTCCATGACTTTTCCATGATTTTTCCATAACTTTTCCAGTACTTTAAACCAAATTTCCATGACCAAACTAAAAATCTCAGTATAAGCATGAACAATGTTGAAAATGCTGCGTATTGAGAGCGTACGCCGGCTTATATTTTGAGCGTCTTTCTTTAAAAAAACATATTAAATATTTCAAATTTGGTCTGATTATAACACATTTCCATGACTTTTCCAAAACTTTTATGATTTTAGTTTTTTTCAAGACTTTTCCAGGCCTGGAAATGACCGTACAAACCCTGAAACCTGCGTACAATAACAATGCACACATGCTGATGTAAAGCAGGTCTAACGTTTACCATGCTCAACCTCCTTTAGAGTATTTTCATGCGTATTTGCAACGTTTGCCCGATAGCATTTAACACAAGGTACAGCTGAGGCCGATGGGAATGTCAATAGGTTTTAAGGTCATAAATAGAAAATATTTTTGACCTAATGCAGGCAAAGACAGAAAGTGCGAGGATCACCAAAGTGTTCAAAACTCATCATGAGGACAACATAATTGTGTGTACCTGATTTAATTGTAATCCATGTGATTGTGGAGACTTCAACTGAAACAATCAGTATTCAAAACCCTCCATCTCCATCTACTACATCTTTAATATCCACATTTTTTTTAGATACTATCTGCTTTGACGTAGATCAAACTACTCAATATTTGCACTTGTTTAATAACCCCAGAATATATTTATATCCGTATATCATGTATTTATTAGGATACTTCTGTTGCACTTCTGGTTAGATGCCAAACTGCATTTCATTGCTCTGTACTTGTACATGTGTAATGACAATAAAGTTGAATCTAATCTAATCTAATCTACAAGGCAATCCATTTGATGATTATTTAGATATTTTACTAACAACCAAAAACATCTCCTAGAAGAGAAATCAAGGGGCTTTATCCGAGTAAGTTTTAAGGCAATCTAGTTGTTTCGATATTTGAGTCTGAACCTGAGTCGTCGACCAGTCAACAGAGATTGCCATCCTTAGAGCCGCGCCGCAGGTGTGGCTACATTTTTTACAAACTATGTCTAAAATATATATGTTTGTTGGTTTCTTTGCTTGCCCGCAGAACACATCAAAACACAGTACAAGTTCCTCTGCGCCAAGAGCTACAGTACATCACCAAACTGTCAAAGATCCCTGTGCGGCAGCTTTTCTCTGCAGCAGTAATCCTGAAACTGTATTTCCCCTTCACAATAAACAGCACCTGCACTAGTTGAAGTCGTGTGAAATGGCGCTCCTAATTGCTCACCTTGCAATATCATTTGCTTAACATCTCATTTAGCATTTCTGGAATGGCATTTCATCCCGTTCTCAATCACCAACTAAGTTCAGTTGAGTGTAGCTAGGTTCATCTCAGTTCAGTTCAAGCTCTGTTAACTTGTGTACTTCAATGTAATACATGTTCTATCTTTACATCTTACCGAGGGAGCTGCTTTAGGAAGGAGGGCTTCAGAGCAACCGTACCACAATCCATCCAAAGAGCCCGTGCATTTATTCAGCTACTCCTTACAGGCGGGCGGAGTTGTTTCCACATTAGATGCATGGGCTCTTGTTGCTGTCCTGTTTAGTTTAGTAACAGCATGGCCTGAGGCTGGAAGGAGGCTCGATGTCTATTTGTTGTCCACTCGGTATGGCAGAAACCCAATGGGAGCAGTTCAAGGCGGCAGCGTGGGGCAGGAGATATTTTCTGTAGAGCTAAGGATCCGGGAGCAGAGTGAGTGGGAGTACGCTGTCTATATTTCAAAAGGTGGCGGCTGTGTCTGAGTGCTCATTCTGTCATTAGTATGGAGGGTTAAAAAGCTTTTTAAAATTCTCCCTCATGCTTGAACCACTGCAGTAAAGCAGCCAAACACGTTTTCTTTTCGCAGTAAATAGGGCAATCTGGTGCCGTGTAGCGCATGTAGCTAATAAGCAACATTATTAAAGGAAATGTCAATAACATTTACACTATGATCGATCATCTTAATCATTGCGCCAATTCTACAATCAGTAGCCTCTCAGGCTGACCTTTAAATGCTTAAATACAAGGCAGGGGGTTGTTTGGATGAAGAGGTCGGGTAATAGGTTGTAAATGCTAACTGTGTTTCAAACTTTGAAAGCTAGATACAGTTTCAGAAGCGCTTTGAGCTATTAGCTCGGAGAAATGTTCTCGGATGTATTGCGGAAGGGAGGACCCTCCTGCTCTATCCATTTTGCAAACATCGGAAATCCTATTATCATGCAATTCCATCAATATTGTTCAACCCTGCTATTTCCGGATGATAACATTGGAGCTTGTCTCACTAAAGAGACCATAATTCAGGTTCAGACTTTAACTGCAGTATCTTGTTGTATACCATTTAAATTGTAGCTATTATTGCCAAGAAAAATGCTGGAATGATTAGGGTTCAAGAGTGCTTTTTTCAGATTTCATGGACACTCTCGATTACTAACACTAGTACTATTGGCCTATATTTCAGCTGTAACGTATCAAATCATGTGATATTTTGTGCAGCCTCGGTATCACCTCATGTCAAGGTGTTGGCATTGTTGCTGCACACTGCCTCACACTCATGTGTTCCCTCAATTCCTCATGCTCCATTTATACGTGACATATAGCAATCACTGATTTAAGAGCAGCTTTTCCAAGGGTGATTAATCGAGCAAAGGTGCATCTGCTGGCATCATAACAGCTATTTTAAGGCCTTTTGTTTATCATATCAGGTTTATCAACCATAAAAGTAATTTTAACACCGAGCAGTTGACTCTCAGCTATTCCCTGAGGGTTCCTGATCATTTATTTTGGGTTTTATTGTTTAAATGAAGTGCTTCATTTAGTTTGAATTGACTTTTATTTGTATTTTGTATACTTGAATTCTTATGTAATGATTTGTAAAAGCACCAGCAGATAGCATGTCATATTTATTCATCTTAGTTACTGTATTTGGTGTTTTTCTGTGATTTTTGATAATATATATTAATACATATATATATATATATATATATATATGTATTTATATATATTTTTTATATATATATATATATGTATATATATTTATATATTTATATGTGTATATATATATTATATATATTAATATATATATATATATATATATATATATATATTTATATATATTTATATAATATGTATATTTACTAGGCACACCTTCCCGAAGTTAACAGTACTAGTCTACGTACATCAAAGCAAAAAGTCCTTGGACCAGCGCACGTGAGGATGGGGGTGTCTGTGGGCCTTGTTGGGGAGGCTTTTCAGTCTGCTTGCTAAGTATAGCAGGCCAAGAGAAAGAGATGATTATGCAATGAGCGGGGTAATCCTCCTCCCAGCAGATGCAGAATGTTGCTGTCGTGCAAATAAAGTGTGATGGGTAAATGGGTCAAAATGATTTCAAAATGTTTTCATGTTTCATGTTTTTCTATCTGCATAACTCTAAATTATAACTAAGGGAGGCGTGGGGTTGGTTGGTAATAACATTGCAATTATTGGCTCTAGATTATCGTACGGTTAGTGATCTCAAGGGCATGTAAACTAGTTATAACCTTGTTATTGATATTATCACCGATAGCATTGCATGCATAGTTAAAAGAAAGTCACTTTGGAGTTGCAAGGTTGACTCACTTGCCTTTAATGATACATATTCATACTTTTTAAGCTTACCTTAGATGGTTAATTTTAAAAGACAGAACAGTCAGACATACTTGAAGAAAAAGTCAAATATAAAGGTTTGTGGTGCACACGGTTTCCTGGTATCATGTGTAACTAGATGACCTCTTGAATCTATTGGAACCAACCATGCCTGTCAGGGGGCTGAATAACGCTCAGGGGAAACTGGCATGGCGATGTTCGAAAGATTCACTTGACCTCTTACCTCAAGATATGTGAATTTAAATGTTTTATCATGTACCCATGAGTCTCCCCCATACAGATATACCAAGTTGTGTGCTAATCCCATGCAATTTGTGGCAAAGATAATACAGTTATTTTTCTTGATTTAAAAATTGTGTGTTTCAATATGTATGATAGTTGGGTACATAAGCATGAATTGGATAGAACTGGAAAGCTGGCTTGTGTAAATGCAATGAATCCAGTTATAGTCATGTGTGATAATGAAAGGTCCCATAACCATTTATCATAGTGAGCAATACAGAAGTTTCTGAGCAGTTTCAAGAACAGAAATGTTGCAGAAAAATTCAAATTATTGCAGAAAGCTCCAGATGTCTAATGGTATTTAATACCAAATCACAGCATGAATCTATGCTGTTGGGGTTTTGTTATCATATTGATTAAATCACAAATGTTAAAGACCTGTTAAGACCAAATATTTGTAACAAATCATATCACCCAAAATAACCATAAATATTTATTAGACAGTAGAGAATGGGAATAACCGTCCTACGTCCACCATAATGTTAAAAGTACTTTTATACTTCCACAATCCATCTAAATGAATTCATTATTTCTAAATGCATTGTGAGATATCCTGTTATCGCCCCCTAAAAATCCACTGTCCCTCCCTAAAAAGAGAAAAATGTCTCTCTCAGGAATAAGACAAACAGAAAACAAAAACTTAATTCAGATTATTCAAACAAATACCAATGCGTTACTATAATCCCTGAACCATTCGCCTCGAATTACATAACACATTTTGCTATTTATTCAAGGTGAGCAAACGGTCATTTTACTGCAAACTATCAACAACATATTGTATGAAGAGCCAGGGGAAATATAAGAAATAACTTGCAGCACACGCTATAGAAACAGGATATTAGGAGCCATGTGCTGACTAAGGGAACCTCCAAGGCAAACAGCCTCTCATGTCCCACAAAGGCACAATTGATCCCGTCCAAGCATCTGGGATAATAACCAAAGGGTGCAGCAAGGACAATGCAATGCACCCCCATATGATCACAAACTTCATTAGCAGTCAATATTGTAACAGGATCATATTAATTATGGCGTTGCTCTTTCTCCGATACACATTTGTATTGACAAATACAAACGCAGATATTAAAATCTTTACTTGTGTGGTGATTTTGTCGACGCTGGCCTTCCTTCCTTTATTGTTCGGGGTCCCAGAGACACCGCTGCTGCACAGGTAAAAATAATAATTGCAAATTCAACAACTTTTAAAATAAATCTCTGACCTCATTAAAACCCAAATGGAGGAAATAATTTCCCTATTCCACAAACTGATGAAGGTGACAAAATGCAAAAATGACACCGTATTAGATAATAGTATAGGTTTTATGGGTTACTTGGGCTGCGAATAAACACATTCACACACACAAGGACGTGTGAATATGTTATTCTACATAGTGAAGCTAATATAATGGTAATAACAGTTTTTTTAGAGCTGTTAAAGAGGGTCCAAGCTTCACCGGGAGCTAAAACTAAACATACAAGCCTTCTGCCAGTGGCCAGTTAGCTTTATTGAGCATAAATACAGAACACAGAAGGAAACAGCTAGCCTGGCTCTAATAAAATCAGCTCATCAGCACATCTAAAGTTACCTAATTAACACATTATATCTTGTTTGTTTTTCTCTGTACCAAAAACGAAATTGTTAAAATAAATGTTTTAGTTAAAGGGGGTTATTATGTGCTGGAATATTACTTGCCCATCTCCATACACACATGATTAGAGTGGCATCGGTCAGCGAAAAAAGCATATTCTCCACAAAGACAAAAACACATTATCCTCTCTGTGCTCAGCAATGTCTATTAAAAGGCCATCATTACATACAGTCTATCCCTCTCTCTCCCTCTCTCTCTCTCTCTCTCTCTCTGTTTATTTCCCAGCCAGCCGCAGTATGAGGATGCAGCACAGGAAATCAAAAAAGCTGCCATGACAGCGTTCCAGTACAGTGTTAGTGCTGTCGTTACCCATCAAAAAAACAAAAAAAACATACTTATGGTCTCCCAAAGAGTGATGACGTTGTGTCACTGGGTACAAAGATATGCTCGGTCCATCTTGATTCATGTTCCGGCCAATCTGAGTCATGGCTACTCCCCATCCAATTATCATCCCATAATATATCAAGGGAGTTAGAGCTAGACTGAGCAAAGTCAGAAGTGACTGTGGGACACCTGTGGGTAATGGACAGTGGCGACGTTTGGTTTGGATCACACCACAGATGTAAGGATTCAGTTGGGGGAGACCAGGTCCACTGATATCTAGGTCAAAAGGAGGATGTGCTTGATGCTTTCCCCTCGGTGCTACGGCTACAATTTGGCTTCAATTACTCTTTTTTCCCCATCTAATAGAGAGACGGGGAAAAAAATCTATATCATCGGTTACTCTGAGAAAAAAAATGTATTCATCAACTCAAGGGTATCAGAAATCGTTCTCTCTAATGTGTTACGTGGATTAATATTCATAACAGAATGTGAACTAGAATTGGTATACTGGGAGTGCAGGTCAGGTCAAGATAAATGTGTCATGATAGTATTAAATATGTGAAATACTTGCATTTACATCTCGTATTTTACAACTAAAGAAAGACGTTACGAGCACGTCCAGGTGTGGAGAAGTGCGACTGCTTGACAGACTTAGTTTCCAGACAGCAGATGACAGATTCAACATGAGATCCAATGTTATTCAAGTATCAAGGGCCATATTTTCCATATTCAGTTACAGTTTGACAAGATCTCAGGGTGAAACGTTGAGGATGTAAATGCCACCCACTGTCTGTTTGAAGGAAATGTTTCATCTTTTATATGGAACATGAGAATTAACTGCCAGGTGCCATCAAGTTGTTCCCATCCTGCTATAAAAGTGACAGACGTATCCCCCCCCCAAAAAAAGTTTGACATTTCCCCAATTATTCAAACCGTAAAGCTTAATTCAGGGCATGTTATGGTGAAATTGAAATGGTATTTTCAAGACAAAACTAGAACGGGCACTCGGTAGAGCACAAACCTTCGCATATCACAAGATCGAGCATTGAATTATGAACATTTTGGCATTAGTTGCATGCTGTTACGAACACTGGTCTATATGTATTGTTTTGTGTTGTGTTTTGGTCTTGCTTTGTGTTGTTGCTTTGTCTCCCCCTCCTGTTGTCCTTCTCATACTTCACAGATATGCACACCTGGTTCCAGTCATCAACTCATCACACCTGTTCCTGATCACCCATCAACCATTTCCCTTTTAAGTAGTCCTGTGTTTGTTCAGAGTAGAGGTTGGGTTTTTGGTTGCTGTTGCGCTGTGGCGAGCACGAACAGCTAGTGTGTGTTGTTTAGATTTTGGGAAACTCTAGTGTTTCTTTTGTTCGCAGCCTACTTTTGTATTGTCTTTGTTAGTTCCTTTGTGTTGGGCGCACAGGGTCAATAAGGACAGGTAAGATACCCTGGGATTTACATTCTACATACACGTAGGTTTACCTGTTGTTAATACCCTAGGTTAGCGTGAGCACCACCCACTGTACTTTTGGGTGCACAGCACCTGTAAAGGGGGGAACGTGGGTTTTGTTATGTTCTTTTCTTTGGTGCCACAGACATCCTTGCTGGTCCCTGTGTTGCTACTTGTTAATAAATACTTTTATCATTACTTTGTGTTCTGAGTTGATGTGACTGCGTCCTCATTTACGCAAACCCGCTGCCTTTTATGTTGCGTCCCACTCTGAGTCAGTTGGAGTCGTAACACATGCCGATTGGCTAGAAATTGACCGCGCTGTAGTAAAAAGATTTTGACTTTTCCATGACCTTGACCTTTGACCCGATCAACCCCAAACTCGAATCAAAAGGTCCCCGGATAATAACCAATCATCCCACCTAATTTCATGTGATTCGGTTTAATACTTTTTGACTTATGCAAATAACACGCACGCACACATACAAATATGCGGCGATCAAAATATAACGTTCCGCACTTTTTATGCGAAGGTAACTACGTACTTGGAGGTTTTTTTTTTTTTACAACCTGTACAGCATGAGAGCTTATTTTACCGCACTCTCAATTTGATATTCATGTATGATTCTCAGTGGTCACCTTCGGCCACTACCACAAAACTACAAGCATGTGTTCCTGCATTCAGATCTCCCAGCTATCCAATTTCACTTTGAAGGATGATCAATGGTAAGTTGCATACTGCTTTACAGATGAATAAATGATCTCCTCAGAACATCACTTACCGTGAAAAAACAGCACTCAGTCAAAATAAATAATTTCTTTCTTTACAGCCAACAGCAACAACAACAGCCTCCCCATCACTGTCATGGATGACTACATATTTTATAATATTTTGGCAGCTGAATACTCCGAGCTTACTTGTTTGAGTGCAAAACAGAAGGCGGACGGAACAGCCCCTACAGTAACACGGGTTTGAGCTACTGTAAATTCAGTCACAGAGCTTGTGGTTTGGGGTTGCGAGCGACTGCTGGCATCCTTCTTTTGTTGCATCGAATCCCATTAAAGAAAGTGTTTTTCTGAACTCTAAAGTTAATGCAAAAACAAAGCAAAAAAGTGGGTTTTGCATAAGTTGTCTAATGGACTTGGAAATAGAAATGGCCAATAAGCAATTGTAGGGAACGTATTCTTAATTATGTTGTCTAATTAAAATCCTGATAAGGACAAACATCTCATATAAGTGTTATTAAACTGTAATGTGAGCAGCTAATAGATAACAGTGAAGCAAAGGGCCTATTTTCCCTCTCACACGCATCATCTAGCTATTATCATTTTCATTCAGATATAGGATTTTATTGTTCTTACTGAAATGCAGTATACTCTGCTTTATGTGTGTCTTATGAGATGAGACACGATGGCAAGGAAACTAGGGTACAGTATATTGTGTGAGTGTGTGTGTGTGCGTGTGTATGTGTGTGTGTGTGTGTATGTGCGTCATGAAGCTTGGATCCAGATGATTCTCTGGATGAAGCCATGTGGAGACTTTGAGGATGCAGCCAGAACCAGTGTAGGGCCCTCATTAAATATGGACACAATATCAGAAACTGGACATTGCCCCCCCCCCCCCCTCCCACAATATTCTCATGTATTTCTTATTTGTATTGATTGTTTATTGTTTAATTTATGCACATCTGTGTGTATTTATGTGTGTATCTGCAATGGAGGCTTGAATCGTGCAAGGGTTTAATACTGGTTACGATGAGTAAAGCTCATGCAGGCACTTAGGTCAGCTCAGGGGTCCTTCGGGAAGAAAGCGAGGGAAACGCTACGCTAGTTTTATTAGCCAGTATTAGACTAACAGCCTGCAGTATGCAGCATGCAGGTACATTACTGATGGTGATGTATTTCTGTGCTTTCAGTAAAGTCAGTTCTTTAGGCTATGCACGCCTGGATGTCCTATGTGTCCAAGAGTGCAACAATAGATAGGTAGTGACATTTTTACACGACTGATTTTCCCAGCATGGACTTTCATATGAGTTTAGAGCTCAGTAACTGATCTATCGAGAGCTTCTGTGATGATTTATGTTTTGCCGGCTTGTAGGATTTTAGCTGAGCTCTCTTAGGACACTACAAAGTGTGATGCTTGTAATATGATGCCTCTGATTCTAGCTTTCCTTAAACTAGTATGAAGTCCATCAGCCAGCTTGCTGATAACGTTTGTGAAAACAAGTTTTTGCTGTGGTAGTTTAGAATATTACACGTCTTCGTCTGTTTATGGTCCAAGAGGTCAAGCCTCTAACTGTTTCGCCCGCACACAATGCGGAATTTAGGATAACCCAAATGTTATTTTTAAAACAGATATAGACTTAAAGCTGCTTTATATTTCTGGTCTCAATAACAAACAAATAAAAAAGGAGGCAGTTTTTGACTGTTGTGTATCTATTATTATATATATATATATATATATATATATATATATATATATATATATATATTTATATATAAGTCCTTCCTTCCTGCTGCTGCACAATAAACTGCAGTAGATCGCTGGAGATCCTGACAAACTCAACACTTTACTTTACTCAGCACTTTACTTTGTTTACCCTTTGTTTTCCCCTTGTAGTATTTTGTATTTAGTATTTAGCAATTTAGTATTAGTATTTAGTATTTTAGTAGTAGTATTTAGTATTTTAGTATTTAGCAATTTAGTATTAGTATTTAGTATTTTAGTATTGTGTTTTGTGTTTTTATTTTTATCTTTATTTTATTAATGCTCTAATGTACACCCACTGCTGTGATCCTGAAATGTCCCCACTGTGGGACTAATAAATGAATATCTTATCTTATATCTTATCTTATCTTAATATTCTGTATTCATTATCAAGAAATGTTTTACATTAAAACATTGAATGAACCCTGACATGTCATATCAATTGATGTTTTAAAGCAGAGCAAAATATTGTTATTATTATGTTGTGATGGAAATGGGATACACAAAAATAACTAGAGTATGCGCTCTTCCTGGTGGGAAAGTACTGTGTTGTCATGCCAATAAGGCATAATGTGAAGTGTACAAATCTGAGAAAATTAAGCTGTTTTAAAAATAACCTAAAGAAATGTCTACGATGTTATTCTTTGGCAGAGTTTTAGGACGAACTGATTGAATCATGCAGAACTGCGCTTTGTATAAATGTTATGAGCTTCAAGTGCACATTTGACATTTATTTACGCACTCGCATTGTCTATTAACTCTCAGTAGATTGACCTCTGAGCTTTGTCACTTAACCATAGCTATTTACAGAGCTGTGGTTTGTTAGAAGCATATTATTTTGTGTTTCAACAACTCATCTTAATAATGCTGCACATTATGAACTGCAGTAGGCTGATAAATGTCTCTTTTTTTTACCTGACTTAATGCTTATTAATTAGCCTAAAAGTGACCAAAAAGTGTTATTTTTTATATTTAATGGTACCAGAGTAGGTTTTGCATCAATACTAAAAGGGTTGTTGTTGTTGTTGTGATGTGAACTTTAAAATAGCTATTTTACCTCAAAACACAACCAAAGACTTTTTGTAAACTTTTGTTTATCTGTATGAACAATAGATTACAATTCTTAATAGTTGTTTATTAATAAGACATATTCATGGTGGTATTAATTTAAACACTTCTCACTAACTATTACAGCCTGATGAATCCCCTTCACTCACATCGTAAACATTTCAGAGAAGCTGGATGTGACACAGCAGGTACTTGATGGATCTGTTAAAGCAGAATAACATTGCTTAAGGCAAGGTGACAGGGGTACTAATCTGCAATCCTTTAAATTTAATATTTAAATCCCAGAGGTAAAGAGACAAAGATGGCGGTGTCCTTGCTTCGAGTGCCCTTCCTACTCTATCAACTTGGTCCAGAGTAATCAGACAAAACGATTAATGTTCTCCAATATAAGTATGATTAAAAGTAAATGGAAATATGGAAAGGATAATATGATACACAGGAGACATTTTGACGCAATTTCCAAGCATAATTGCCAGGATAATGATGCCATTTGTTTGTGGTTGTTCTAATAGTTGGCAGTGTCCACTTTTCCAGCATGTGGTGCACACATTACAACATTGCCCATCTCAGAGGTATCATTTGTTGCTACATGCATTTGCTGTGTGGCTGATTTTATTCATTAAGAGTGTAAACACAAATACATTTATTTCTGCAGCTATTTCTCATTTTGTGCATTTTTTCTTCCTCCAAACCTGATGGGAAAGTATGATTTGTGAGGTAGTTTATGGAACTGCAGGATAATATATTGTATTTGTATTAAATGAGCACACACTTCCTCCAGAGCCCTGCTATATGCAGTTAAGTGAGCAGGAAAGGTCACATAACTCAGGGGCAGAATAAGGGCTGCTACACGTAAATGTTGAATAATCTCTACAACTCTCAGAAAAGTGGATGAAATACAATATTTTAATATTATCACCTCAAACTTTTAAGTTCAGAGGCAATTACAACATGGCATTTTGCTTCTGAATCAGTAATTAATTAATAAATTAATGTTTTTCTGTGACATTTTAATAATTTCTCTATTAATTATTTCCCCCCTTTCCAGGTCTATTTTCATTTGACATTCTGAGCAAAATGTGCTTATTGGGTACTTGGTTTTAATTATTTTCATTACATTTGAACTGCTTGTTTGAGTTAATAGCTGACAACTTTGCCAATATATATAAATATATATATTATTTGACACATTTTAGTTAAGTGACCCATTTGGAATTTGACATGCTCAGCTATTTACATTACACGTCACATCGTAGGTAGGAACGTGGAAACCTCTGAATGTCAAACCTCAGTTTCATAATGGCGTGCCATCCACTGCAGCATCACTCACTGCATCCTGTTTAGTGAACATACAGTGTGTGCCCGAGTGCATAATTCAGCCAGCAAGATATTGTGCACCAATCTAATTATATCTATATTCAAGAGGGATATGAGTATTCCTCAACGGGTTCCATGCAGCTGACTGTGTGCATAACTGTGGGCTTGATTAACAAGTTGTTGAGTCAGCACATTCTGTGGTAAAGTACTTCAAGCCAACAGACTTTGTACAGAAAGGTCCTAACAAAGTAGCAGATTCGCCTGCTGATCGATTATTGTCATCTTTTGTTGAATTACTTGAAAATGTCAGATGATTATTTCACAGTTTAAGGCAATTTTAATTCAATTAATTGTGTATTTAAAAGACATGTCCTGGCTTTGTATTCAGTAGATGACAAGCACAGCTGTGCATTAATTAAAATATGATCAATGTCCTACAGATTTCTTGGTTTGTCAGGATAATAATGTAGTTTGGATCAAATAAAGTTGTTTTCCATTTCAATTATGTTTTCGCACTGCTAACCAAACAAGTCCTCATATAATCGTAATAATTGCATATTATTGGAATACATTAGAGAATTGTTCATTGATTGTTTAGTGATAAGGAAGTTTTAAGAGACAGAGATGATATGGAGTGACTGAAGCAATGACAAATTCACCACAATGATTGAAAATGTATTCTTATTGTTGTAATTTGCCCACATTTAGAAACTTGAATCAGATGTCAAATAAATTCTTCACATAAGAACTGCAATACATAATACCAGCCGTGCTTGATACAGTACAAGAATTATGAGAATAGCTTACAGAGCTATATCGATAAATGCTTTTCTCTGTTATATGTTCTCATAAAAAGCACTGAAGGTCAATATTTCTACATCTAATGAAGATACCTTAAGCTGCAGGAAATATGGCCACGCTACAAGCGAAAGGGCAGCTCGTTAATCTCGTCACAGTAGGGAAGCAAACCAAATTTGAGAACTTAAATGTCTTTCACCGGGATAAGCATATAGGAGATAGAATACGTCAAATCTTAAGGTCAGGCAGTTGCTTCATCCTGATCTATTTTGATAAGAACACTCATCTAGAAAATGTATCCTGAAAGTACTTGAAACTGACTACTGGCAAGGCTATTATTTGCAAAGCTTCTGTAGGGCGAATGCTCGTAGAGGGCAGAACAAGTATAGACCATAAACCACAGAGGAATCCGGACTTGTAACAAATGAAATGTGGGAGTCCTACTGTGAGGAAACAATCAAGTGAAGTAAGTTGCAACAGTGACCTTTGTGAAAACATCTGTCATCTCTGCTTGGGTTTTCTCTGCTGGTGGGACTTAAAAGTAGGTCAAAAAATCATATCAGTGCTTTGGACATGTGCCCATAAAAATAAATACTGCTTCTTTTTTGTATGGTAGAAAAATGACACATGCAACCACATCTCTCCCTGAATAACTAAACAGTGTCTTCGGTACGTACTGGTCAGTGCTGCTGCTGCTGCTGGCGGACCAGTTACAGGCTCATGAATGGATGGTCTCCAAGTTGGATCCCAATGCCAGCTGGAGGAATCTGGGCTGGGAACGTAAATGGCCAACACTCTCCTCCCCCTCGGCATCTACCACTGAACTGCCCTGGAGCAAGGCACTTAACCCCTACAGTATACTGTTGCTCAGCAGCAACCAGTACACGACTGATTGCATAGCAGTTCCCTGGTGTGAATGTAGCTCAGTGTTTCAGTGAAGGAGATGTAGGTCATCGCAGAGAAACACAACATCATGCACATGCTGTCAAAACACTCCCTGGGTAAATACACATTATGATGTGAATACAATTCTAACTGCGGAATGACTCTCTGCCAATGTAGCTGGAGGAGAACGTAACTAAGAAATAAAGCGTAAATAGATGCTGTTTGGGTTGGAAAGCAATAAAAGGAGGATTCCATGCTATGTGTGGTACAGATGAAAAAACACTCTCAAGTACAATAAGCTACAGCTATTGGATGGTTAACTTAGCTTTTACTAAAAGGGGGAAACAGCTGGTCTGTCCGAAGGTAATTAAATACATCAGCCGGTCATTCTTAAGCCCACTTATTTAGTTTGTAGAGTTACAGACTTCGTTTTTTTCCGATTCCCCCTCAATACAAGGACGTTATTCTCACACAACCCCACGTAAAACAACAATTCAATGTCATTGTCACGTGCATGTCTCACTTCTTTCTGATCCACAAAGCAAATAACAGCATTTCACACACTGTAATCCACTTGATCCAGTTCAACAATACAAGTTGCATCCTACAGTTTCATCAAAAACTATCAATTCAATGAATAAACGGGTGCAATGTGTTGTGCGTCTTCTTTGTGTTTCCAGATCTGCTATGGTCCAATCAAAGTCACAAGACGGTCCAGTCGGTTCAGTTTACCCCTCAGGTAATATATAGGCCACAGTCACTTCCATTCACTGAGAGAGCTTCGGTTTTGTTAGACAAGATTGTCTGGTCTAATGAATAATAAGTTCGGCCTAATTATATAATCAATCAGGCAGGCTGTATCCCCGCCCTCCCCCTGAGGGCCGTCGCCTTTACAGACAGACACGCCCTCAGCCCTCCGCGTCTGATCACATTACCTCCGCAACATGTTTCCTCCTGCGCGCGCTTAGACCGGCTCAGCTGTCACATCTCCCAGAGAGAGAGAGAGAGGGAGAGAGATAAAGATAGAGAGCGAGAGAGAGAGAGACTTATCAGCGCTGAATAAGAAACTCCAATATGACGTTTCGAGTCGCTGTCCCACGGCGGACCACCTTTTCAACTTAACGGTGAGCATGCATCCTACCGGCGGCGCGCGCGCGGCGCCACCTTGCAGTGCGGTTGTCAGTCAGCAGGCACGTGGTGCGCGCTCGCGGGCGGCAGATGGTCGGTGTTTGCGGCGCTCATCGCAGCAGCCAGATTACCCGTCCAGAGCAAAGCAAAGCCCGGGCCTCTCATGGACGGGGGCCAGACGGACGCGGCGGCTGAGTGTCGCGCTAAGCTGTTGTTGGGTGCAGACCCCTCGGCTGCAGGCCCGCAGCCTCCTCGAAATGTGATGACAAGTGTCAGTCAGGTGGACTCTCTTCTGCTATGGCGGGCAGAGTTACCTGCCCAGGCCATTTGGAAGCCTGATCTGCTGTGAAGGTTTTACTGTGTAGAACCAAATGGCAATACCTTAAAAAGCATAACAATACCAGCAGACACGTAAAGGATGAAGTGCCTGACTGAATGAGACGACCTCCTTCTATAGTAGTAGTATGGGGCCAAAGGGGATACACACGCAATACTATCCTGTACATGATTCTAATGGAGCTCAACTGTGAGACATGACCTACTTATTAGTAGGGGCGAAAAAACATTTGCATTCTGTATTTAGTTTGTGTAGCTGCTTTATTTTGAAAATTAAATCAGGTGAAACAAGAAAGCACACAGCTAATGCCTCCAACAATCATCAAAGGTGCACATTCCTTTAAAGAAACTCATTCCATTTGTGTTGTATGTACACTAATTAAGTGAGATTTAAAATATGATATTTTAACTATCCATCCAATTACCATTCAGGGCGTCCAGATACTGTACATACTTATTTTTTTCTTCATGCCATGATACAATATATGTGTCAGACCGTAGACCTTTTGTGTTGGATGGCCTATGTTTTTGTATCTGTTTTTGGAAGAACATATACATATCTTTTCTCATCAGGCTTCATTAGAAGCTGTGGAATATGTTCTGAGGGCAATCTCATGACATTGTGTTATGTTTTCAATACTCTCTCTATTCTCCTCTTGTACATACACTTACAACATCAGACTGAGCAGGTCTTGATCTGGTTTTCTCCATTTGGGTTGAGGAACAGTACATATTAAAGCAAAAATACTGCAAAAATAAATCTGAACAAAAGAGGGCAAGTTATTTTCCAAACAAGTGTACGAGAGCTTTCCGGGAAAGAGTAGGGGGTTTGGTGAGGATGTGTTTGCCTGATTGAAGTGAGCTGAACGTTTTTTAACTCAAGCAACTACACCTGTTACCACCAAGGAGCAGCTTGAACATTGCATGCAACTATTATTTCATCCTTCAACTACAGTGAGAAAATCATGAAGCGATTGCTGTGTAGATGTACCGCGTAACCTATCCCGCTGGGTAATGATTACGCGGCCATGCTGCATTATAGCCCTGCAGTATTTATTTTATGCAGTGACTGAAATGTTATATACTACAATTCCCAGAAGTGCAGCACAAGTGTTGCAAACAAACAAAGACGCACAACCTTACTTTATAGAGGTTCTCCTCCAGAGCCCCAACTAAACAGGAAACGCTGCCGTCTATACTACGGGGGTTCTAGTGACTGATGAAGGTATGGCCTCAAACATAAATGAGCAATTCATAAAGGTGAAGTCACGCTGGTGGAGCTGTGCTGCTGCTGGCTCTGGCCTAATTTAACCCGTGGTTATAAGTTTTTTTGAGGTATTGGTTTCTTGGAAACATCCTACAGTTGCACTTTGAAATGTTCCTCGGGGTAATGGAGAACTAAAGCAAAACAAAAAGTGTATATGTATAGGTGAAGAAACCCATGTTTACTGCAGCGGTCCATGCTTTAACCATTCTGAGATATCGTTCTGAAAGATGTATATTTACCTTCGTAATGAAAATGCGGAAGGTAATGTTTTGATCGCCGCGTATTTGTGTGTATGCGTGCGTGCGTGCATGTGTGCGTGTTATTCGCATTAGTAAAAAAGTATTAAACCAAATCGCATGGAATTTGGTGGGATGATTGGTTATTATCCGGGGACCATTTCATTCGATTTTTGGGCTCAATCGAGTCAAAGGTCCAGGTCAAGGTCATGAAAAGGTCAAAATCTTCTTTTTACTATAGCAATTTATATCTAATTGGCATGCAACTAATGCCAAAATGTTCATAATTCAATCCTCAATCTTGTGATTTGCGACGGTATGCGCTCTACCGAGTGGCTACCGAGATAGCGTTTTTTACAAAACTGTCCAGAAATTTCCGTTAAAATAGTTTTTTTCCCCCATTTGCCTCAATTACTGAGCATTTAGACTGAGAACATTGATGTGGGGTTGGTTTTCAGGGTTACGGGGTCCGGCTGCTCATCAGTGGTATAACCGATTTGCGGAGATGCAGATAGCTTCCCGGGGAGCACGAGTGATCAGTCGGCAGCGGCTGTGGCCGGCAGCCTGCTGCTGTTTGACTTCTTAGTCCTCCAGTGGCTCAGCGCTGACATCAATGGCTCAGTGCTGCTGGTTCAGGGGTGTCCTGCTGGTGATGGAATATAGGACACTAAACCAATTTGTATTGTGTTTGAAGCTTAGTAGCAGGATACACAATTTATTATGTTTTACCAAATCAACTAATGATAATGCATGATCACAAATCTTTTGGCTGATGTGGTAATATTTTTAAAAGTTTTCAGAAGCACGTCTCCATTCCGACTCACTTAATGTTGATGGCAGTTGACCCTTTTCTGCTCCAACCTCTCAGAAATGGGAAATCTACCAAATGCATCACCCCACTGTTAGACTGTTTATCAGTGAGTGGACAGAGACATTACTTCTGTGCCAGTTGATTTAAAGCCTGTGTTTTTACTTTTAGACTCTGAGGGGAATTAACTTTCCAAGAGATTGTGTGTCACTAGGTAAGGACTGTGCTTTTAGATTGAACCGCCACGATAATAAATAAATACATAAATAAATACATATATTTTTTATTTAGTTTGCTCTTGTTTTGTTTTTTTCTTCATTTTAATATACATTTTCTGATTTATTTTGACTTCAATTTAGGATAGGAATTTATAAGCATTCTTTGCTTCTACTCTTTTCAGTCTTTTTTATATATATATATATAATATATTATATTATTTTTTTTATTGACTGAATAAAATACACAAACAAACAAACAAATAGGGAGAAATCATGCCAACTTTTTGGTGAGAAAGAAAGACCATGGACTCATCCTGTAATGGCAATCATGAAGTCTGTTTTCCTCATCTGCAGCGATAACTAGAGATAGTTGCTCTCACCTTGTGACTCTTTGTTGTTGTTGTTCTTGATATATGACAAGAGCAGCAACTTTCAACATTGTGGCTGGCTCACTAATTATTTTTATGAAAACTGTGTTTTCTTTAATCAACATTATTTAACATGCAATACTATTGTATCCTTCCAAGAAGTCGTCTCCTGTCGCTGAGCAGACAAACAAAAGTTTACTCACGATGGAGCACAAACACAGATTCAGTCACGGCAGCTGTCACTGCCTGAGAAGTTCTGAATCAAGGAAATCATAATGAGAAATTACCATAGACAAGAAGGCTTGCACTACTTATCTCAACAATGCTTGCCTCAGCCTACACCTGTGAGTCCTCATTCTCGCACAAGTGCCAACTGTAACTATCAGTTGCGCCTCGCTCACTAGCTAACATCTTCATCATCGTCTGTGCACGGCGCTGATGGCTTAATGAGCCAAACTTTTTTTTTTTTACGAATGAAATCGTTTTCATTAGATGGTGAGGTAGCAAATGTTTTCATATGTGGCCTAGTTGATGATCAAACTGTATTCTGTGAGCTTTGTTATGGAGAAGGACCTGTGTTGTGCTTATTTTTAATGGATTGTGGCCGGCACAGCTGCAGCTAATGAATAATCTAATTGATTGTTCTGTGGCTCTTTTTCATCATTAATTGATGGATTGTTTAGTCATATACAGTATTGTGGAAAAAAAGCCATCACACATTCCCAGGATTGACATTGAGTTATTCCATTATTTGTTTTGTCTGGAAAAGGAAAGACATTTGCTAATATGCTCCCTACACCTTTCAAAGAATATTTTAAGACCAATTCTCAAGTTCACGATTTCAACACTAGACAATCTGCTAATCTCCATCCTCCCTTCAGCCGTACCACTCTCAGCCAGTTCTCCATCAAACACAGAGGTTATTTACTCTGGAATAATCACATTCTTATTGCTAACTCTTCATCTTATTGCTAACTCTTCATCTTCACTCAGTAACTTCAAACATAGATTAGGGGGCCAGCCTGGTGAATCAAGCCTTTTCATCATCTACATGGTGTTTTGTATTCCTTGATGTGTATTGTTGTTTGTTTTAGCACGTTAAATGTTATTCTTGTTTATTATTCATTACTTTAGGTGAGAACCTTGCATAAGCCCTTTTGGTTTCTTTTCTCACCTGCACTCATTTCTGTGTCTTTTAATAATGTTACATTTGTTACTTTATGTTGTGCGAATACATAAATAAATAAATAAATACATTTGGTTTGCAGTAATAAAAGACTTAAGAAAACTCGCATATATTCACCATTGAGACACTAAATCGCCCCTTTATCAAACTTATACAATAAATATAATCAAAATATATGCAGTTTAATTTAGTGTTGATGGAATGCACCAAGCATTTCTGTCTAGTTTGTTGCATGACGGTGTGACATGTAGGGGTGTACCAGTTTGACGTGATCATTTGTTGTCCTTTTGATGTCTCTCTCAGTCATCAGTCAAGCAAGGATTTACACAGCTCCCGTGATCCATTGCCCTCTGCACACCTGCGTGATTGGCATCCTAAAATGTGGATGTAACTAAGCTATAATGAAAGCAGTTGGCTGTGTGAAACAATTAGTTGACCCCTCCACATACATGACCTTGCTTCTGACCCCATGGCCCTTATTACTTGAACCACTCCAGTGTTTGGCCCGCAGTTTAACCCTGACTGATCAATACCTTTAAGGCGTCTTCATATCCCAGAACATCTTTTGGTCTGTGTAAATATCTGGAGGACAACAGTATAGATTGTTGTAATGGTATAAATTACAATTGAGTGTAACTTGGATAATGAATTCAAAAAATTGAGGAAGGATGAATGCGCTTTAGAGTCTACTGTATTGTATTCATCATGCAAACAGTCAAAACAGCCTCTATGTTGTTGTTTTTTGTAAGCAATGAATAGATATACAATTATTTAACTGGCAGCGAAAAGGGACCATCATTTACTAAATGAACATCATCCTGTATTGAAGAAGACTTGAAAATGGCAATTGAGACCGCAAACTCATGTTTATATACTGAGGGAATTAAACAAATGAGAAATAGGGTAATTCTCTCATAGACTTCTATACAACCTGACCTTTCTTTTTTGCAACCGGAGCAGTTGCTTCCCCTGCTGCTCTTGTAGAAGATGAAAGTTTTACAGTATTTTCCAGGCTTCACTCGGCATAATCGTAGGTTGCCGCCTGAGTAAGATCAGGTAACTTTAACTCAACTGTACCACAGTTGTGTTATATTCTTCTTTGCTAATGAACTTTTAGTACATGTAAAAAAGCGTCAGGCTAAAAACTAGCCTACTGACAACTCCAGTCGTCTCTAAAGCTGTTGACTTGATGAATAATCATGGCACTAGTATGCTATTTATTGCTGCTTATAATGAATATCTTTCAAAAACTAGATGCATAAACCACTTGCATGTTTTGTCCTCTTTTTTTTTTTATTCATTATTTTTTTTTCAGAAATTGTCAGCTTGGAGACACGATATACAAACTCATTCATGGAAATGAGGTTGAGTGGGTGCCACACAGCCCTAATGACAATACTTGCAATCTTATTCATTTCATCACTCCCCCTTTTATTGATATTGTTGTTCCATATTCAGTGTTTTATTACTTATCACCATGCAGTTATTCATATCAACCCTTGTGATTTCACCAAGGAGACGAGTTTTTCTCTTGCAGTGAGTGAAGCGTCTCTACTTTGTTGTTTTATCTCTGGTGCATGGATGAAAAGGGCCTGAGGGGAAAAGACAATGCTGTCTGCTTTAACTCATCTCGCTGCATGACATTGAGGTATCAGGCACCGGCAGGGTAGAGAGAATATTATATCTGACATCATCACTCTCTGTAAAAAAAACCTCAGGGAGACCGAGGCTGCTGTGACACACTTGGTGGTCAGCAGCACCTCATATGATTATGGCATCTATGCGACTCGCTGAGGTCCATTTGTTACAGCAAAACAAAGTATTCATGATTGCAGTGTGGTCATGTTTTTATGCCTTCAAATCGACAATAGCCATGGCCAGAGGTATAATATTCTGGGTTTGACCTCTGTCGGTCCCATTCTCGTGATCTCTGTATCTCAGGAACGAGAGTTTCTACAAATTTGGCACAAACATTCACTCACTTGTACTGATAAGAATGTGGTGGTCAGAGTTCAATGTTTATTAATGTTGGTTAAAACAACTATTTGTATATTACTTTCCAAGAACTGAAAGTCAGGGTCAAGGTCAGGAGATGGGCCTTGCGGAGGGGTTGTGAGGGAGTTCCAAAGCATGGGAGCTGTCTTGGCAAAAGCTCTGTCCCCGAGAGTGCAAAGGTGGAGCTCTGCTAGGTATTGGGAACAGTTGAGGAATGGCTTTGATGGGGTAGACCAGGATTTTGTAGTCCAGTGGGAAACAGGAAGCCGGTGGAGGTCTTTTAGAACTGGAGTGATGTGGTGCCAGGTTCGGTGTGGGTCAGAGGTCTGACGAATGCATTCTGGGCCAGTTAGCGTCTGTTCATGGAGTCAGTGCTGAAGCTGTAATGGAGAGAGTTGCCATTATGAAGGTGGGAGGAAATGAAGGCGCGGATCAATGTTTCAGCAGCAAGACGTGGGAGAGAAGGCTGTATCTTAGCAATACTGTGAAGGTGGCAGGAACATTTGACAATTCTAAGTCAAATCTAATAAGATAAAGAGATGACATTTTTTGATTGGATTCAATCTATTGTCATTGCACAGAGTACAAGTACACATGCATGTATTCTCTGCATTTAACCATCCTTAGTTAGTAAGGAGCAGTGGGTTGCAGTCATGCGCCTGGGAAGCAACTGCGGGTTCAGTGCCTTGCTCAAGGACACTTTGACTTGCAACTAATGGGGAGAGCGGGGATCGAACCGACAACCTTGTGGTTGCAGGACGACCCCCTTACCCCACTGAGCTACCGCCCCCCCATGTAAACTGCAACTAGACTGGTGGGGGAGGAATATGAGTGCAGGATAGGAATCCTGTTTCATCAACTTGAGCTGTAGAAATAAACTCTGTTGTGTAGAACAAGAATCAATTTCCTTTTTGCAAATCATTAATCACAATCTTTCTTTTCCTCAGGTCATTACTATTCATGCGACTTTTTGGAGTACACAGAACAGCAGCTCATTAAATATAATACGCATTTCCATTCTCCAGAGTCCCAGATTGATTTGTATTAACTAGTACGAGAGGGAAACATGGCGGTAACTTTGTTTGACTTATTTGCCGTCTTTATGGCTTACCATCTGATCCATTGCCATACCGTTTGCAACAGAAAAGCTTCACTTGAATGGCGCCCTAAGCAACACACAGTCCAAATAAATTGGACTCTCTTAGGAGACCTCTGTCGGAGTGTTTCTGAATGTTGGGATTTTCAAGGGAGAGATGAGTCAACTGGAAACCCTATCAACTTCCCACAGATATGCCCACTGCAGCTGCAACATGGAGACGCACTGTTGATGTCTGTCGATGAAACGCTGAAGTCTTACGGCATCAGACTCCTCAATGTTTCTGAAGAAAGCTTCGGGAGCTGCGCAACAAACGGACGGATAAAAGATCGGTTTCTTTCCCCCCACAATCTGAATGGAAGTGAGCAAGTTGAGGCCAAGTTGCTCGTCCCAGGTCGTCATTACTTTATTGCTCAGCATGAGGGAGACTCTCAGCTGTGCAAGCTCGGCTTACGGCTCATTGTATCCGTCAAAAGGCAACTTTGTCAGGTTTCTCCTCTGCTGCGACTTTGTTCGGGGAGCGGCGTTTGTCAAACCGGCCTGTGGGACGACGCGTACCGCTGTCAATGCCACCACCACTACTCTGGGAGGTTTTGTGAAAAGGCGGATGGTTGTTTGGATAACCCTTGTGGAAACCAAGGAGTCTGTTTGAGCA
This sequence comes from Liparis tanakae, assembly GCA_036178185.1. Lineage (NCBI taxonomy): Eukaryota > Metazoa > Chordata > Actinopteri > Perciformes > Liparidae > Liparis > Liparis tanakae. The sequence continues at coordinate 18,225,632 of CM070100.1, forward strand.
ATGGATCCACAGATCCCAACCTCAGAACATACAAATGTCTGTGTCCTCCACATTTTACAGGTAAGTAAACAAGTAGATGTGCACTGATTGTAATGTTCTTGTCCAACTTCTTTCTATTTTCATGACATGCTGATTCCTTTTTTCTGATTTTCTGTATTTCTAATAACTAAATTTGATAGCATACAGAAACATTTATGTCTCTTTTTTTTCACGGGAAACTATTATTTTCCTGAACATACAATTCAATTTCATTGACTATATATAATATCTCAACTTTACAGGACTTTGTCTAACTCAAACAAATCTCAAAGCTGTTTTAAAGGTTTTTCATTCATTTAAATGTGCAGGTGTTAGAAATTGAAGCTATATGTCTTAATAATAATAATAATAATAATAATAATAATACATTTATTTTATAAGGTGTCTTTCAAGGCACTAAAGGTCATCGTACGACACATTAAAAACAGTTCAAAGTGTTTACTTTTTATTCTTTACTCACTATAGAACTTCCAGACTGATGACATGATGGTGTATAACCATGAGGACACATTTAAAATGATGAATTTGATAGGATATATGAGATTCATTGGCCGGTCAACAACTCTTGGGTAGCCTTTTGATCGGTACATCTTTACACAACACCCACTGTTCCCAATTGTTAAGCTCTGTTAACTTCTTTGAAATAGATCCAAAGCAAATGTTTACCTAGCTTGTGCATGGACATTGCTATGACTAATAATGTATTTAATGTGCTGAGTTGGGTTTACATAAGGAACTCTGTCTCCCTGAAAATATTTGTATATTTTGTATAATCTGATTGATGCATCTGTCAGAATTAGTTGAGAGAAAGTAAAATAATATAAAAATAACTTGAATCTAATGCTGTTGTTCGGCATTAACAAAAACATAATTAATAGAATAGCACTGAAGCAACTAGCATTACAAAAGACTTCCTTCTGAATGTTTTTACTGTCATTGTGTACTCTTTTTTTTAATTCATAGTACTAATATAACGATCAGTTTTTCAATTGGAAAGTCAAATAGCATCAGCAATAGTTTTGTACATGTTGATAATGTTCATAACCCAGCCATTACTTGTTATCTGTGTACTGACTCCCCATTTGGTTCAGGTTTTAACTGCTCTGAAGTCGTCGGAAAAAAAAACTGTGACAGAATTTGTGAAAATGGGACGTGTGTTCAAGGGTCGCCCGCCTCCTTCAAATGCATCTGTGACACAGGATTGTCTGGTAAGCAGCTCTTTTTCAGCTGATTGTTGGTATAATATAGAAAGATTGTCTAACGTTGACAATGAAAACACAATGTTTGAATGTAATTGTACAGCTTTGATCCCTGCAAGGGGAACCATCATCAGACAAGCAGTTTTTCATGATTCTATTTCCAAAAGGCAGTGGGAGAGATTTTGCTGCATCTCAGATTTATTTGCACAACCATGTCATTTTCCTCCAAGGGGCAACTATCTGTGGAAAAGGTCAAAGCTGAAAACTGAAAAGCCATATATCTTTTAAAGATCAACATTTCCTCATGGGCCTTAAACTTGATCCTACAATGTTATATTTGTCATCTGAATATATGAAGCAGCCACCAGCTCAAATCAAATCACCTTATGTTACGACCAGGGACGTAAAAAGCCATATCTAAACTGCTGCTGGCTAACTGAGCGTGTCACAGTTGGTAAAACAAAGGTTTACAGCAACACATTAATTATTTCTACATATTAAATCAGAACTTTAATATTGGTTTCTGTCCGTGAGCCTAAAACAAAGTATGGCTTTATATTTTATGTTCCATCCTGTTATGCTGCCTGGTCTAAGAAGACGAAGGGTATTGTTCAACATTAGAGTTGTATTAATTCTCATTTCTACTCAATTCTATATACACTACCGTTCAAAAGTTTGAGGTCACCCAACAAGACAATTTTGTGTTTTCCATGGAAACTCACTTTTATTTATCCAATGAATTGCAAAATGAATATAAAATATAGTAAATACATCGACAAGGTTAGAAATAATGATTTTTATTTTAAATATGAATTGTGTACTTCAGACTTCAAGCTCAAAAGGAAGGCCAGTTGAAAAGCCTCTCTGAGCAGCATAACTGTTTTCAGCTGTGCTAACATAACACAAGGGTTTTTCTAAAATTCTACCCCTTCATTGATCTTCTAAGGCGATAACACAATGTGCCATTAGAACACTGGAGATGAGCCTCTATACAACCGTGTAGATATTTAATTTTTTTAAACCATTTACCACGTTAATAATGTATAGAGTGCATATCTTAATAATTTAATGTTATCTTAAAAAATAAAGACATTTCTAAGTGACCCCAAACTTCTGAACAGTGGTGTAAGGCACTGTGTCATGCTCATGGTTTTGGTAGTCTTTTCAGCTTGAGCTAAGTAAAGGCTAAATTATGCTCATGCTTCCTCACGGAAATTAATTTCCAAAAGGCTATCGGACACAAATGTCACATATGCCATTAGCGGCCAATCTGTGTTCCTTGCCGTGTGATTTAGGAAATTTCACTCGAGGCACGGATGCAAGTGTCAGGTGGCAATCGTGATCCGGTAAGCTTGTTTATCAGCCATGATTTAGGTAATGAGCCTCAAATAAAAAAGTTAGTTTAAAGCGTTTCAAAAACACAAGTGGGTTGAAATCCTATACTCTTTTGGTTGTCCTGGATATCATTGTCTGCTGTAAAAACTAGCCTGCATTGAACTTTCCGGAGTAAAAACTCCAGGTGGCTCCTCACATTGATTCATTGTTTTCTTTGGAGCACAATTTGTCCTGGCAGCTTTTTTGAAGTGTCTTAGCTTTGCCTTTTCGAGTCCAGCCCATGCTTTCAGCTTATTATTGTTGGAGAAGTGGTTTCAAGGTTATGGCCAAAGTTGGCATCTATTTTTCAGATTTATACAAGAGAAGAAGAAAGTACAGTTTAGGTGTAAAGGGTATAGACGCCTCACAGCGAACTGTGAATGATTAGAAGATAATTCTCTGAATCTGTTTTAAAGTGCACAATAACGCTTTGCCCTCTTAATCTTGTATGTTGTGAATGCCACATTCAGGCTTACTTTAATGCTGGAGGTTAATATATATATATATATATATATATATATATATATATATATATATATATATATATATATATATATATATATATATATATTTACCTTTGCTTTGAAAATGCAGAAGGTAATGTTTTCGCCGGCGTTTGTGAATATGTCCGTCCGTCCGTCAGTTATTCGTCTAAATCAGACAAAACTGAGCCGATTCTTATGAAACTTGGTGGGATGATTGGTCATGACCCAAGGAACAATCGATTAGTTTTTGGGAGTGATTGGGTCAAAGGTCAAGGTCAAGGTCACGAAAAGGTGAAAACCGTAAATTTGCGATATCTCGGTTAATTGGCATTCGATTTGCGTGAAACTAGTGCCAAATTGTTCATAATTCAATCTTGTGATATGCGAAGGTATGCGCTCTACCGAGTGCCCATTCTAGTTTGTATATGGTTTATTTAATAAGGGACAGTGCACATTGATAAAAACATTTCTGTAAAGGTGCCAGAGCTAGCCAAGAGGCTATTTTTCATCTGTAGTCCCGTTTTAGATAAAGGACATGTTGTATATTCAACAACGAGTTTATATTTGTTCATTATCAAAGCAACATTGAATTATCAGATAGAATGTTAAAGTAATCTCATATGAACTTTTAAATAAGCTTTTCCTTTATTTACATCTTACAACAGTCCATGGCGCATAGCAATAAAAAGTACACACATGTCAAAGAATTGTCTAAGCTTTAACACCGGTTTATTGAAAAAACTACTTTACAGATGTTTTCAGACAAGCCATCGATGATGAACTAGCATAAAGCTGAGATAGAAAAGATTATAATATTAACTGATATAATGAATAGGACATTTCTCTCAGATCAAACAGGTGTGATGATAAAGGAATGTGCGACCTCATCTGATGTTCAATGGATAATTCATATAATTCACATCAGAAATAAATTGTCGAGTCGCATGCACCTTCTGCCTTTGCAGCTTTTATCTAATTTGCTTTAATTGCCGCTGCTCTCTCAAGTAAGCCGACTCCACCGGGCGCTTTAGCGTAGTCATGGTGCGCCGCTGTCCCATCAGCTTCTTGGGAGTTCTGTGCAGCTCGCGCCTCCTCTACCTCCCTGCTGCAGTTGCCTCATTAATCAACTGGAAGTTAGTGGCTGCTCCAGTGCCGGCTGCCCTCCTAGGCCAAAGTCTATGCGCACAGAATAATGAGCCAAACTCATGAGACGTTTCAAATGAGATTTTCTTTTGATTTGACTCTCCTTAGCACTACCTCCTGGGTATTTGATGTACGGTATTTCCGTCTTTTAAAGGGCTTTTCAAATTATTTCCGAGATCTTGTTTGTAGTGATATCATTTTGTAAGCTTTAATTTGGATAATATATGCACTCATACTCACCCTTGTTAAACAGTTTAATTGGATTGTGACGTAATGATATGTATATAAGATATCTGCCCTCATAATCACTGTAATTCATTTACACTTCACACATAGACACACTTTGCATTTCGCACACTGTCTATATTTTATTTTATTTTATACTGCTGTATTTGCATATATGTTGTGTGTGTGTGTGTGTGTATATATATAGATATATATATATATATATATATATATATTTTATTTTATTTGGTATTATATATTTCACTTTGTATACTTTATGCACAGTCACTGTTTCTTTCTTATTCTTATATTTATATATTATTCTCGTGTGTTTAGTTTATTGGTGCTACTGTGTCGACAAATTTCACCTTGGGGATTAATAAAGTATATTTATATTATATTCTAATAATCAGGGTCTTTGAGATGAACATATCAGTGGTAGAAATTAAAGCAGAAATATCAACGACTAAAAAAATAAAAGTTTTGTTGGAAAATAAATGTGTCACATTTTTAGGAGATGCCCCCCGAGTGCTGTGAGGACTACAACCATTATATCTGTCGCGTATGTGCGTAACAGATGGGAGTGTTCCTAAACATATAGTCGTTTGCATTTGCACCACTCATGAAGAGAAAATTAGTTAAGGAAGAAGCAGGCCCTGAAGTTGTATACAGTAAGATTGATGCCCACAGAGGAGGCTATGGAGAGCCTCTGGGAGATGAGCACTCGTATCAGCTGGGGGATGAAAGAGAATATGCAAAGAGAGTCACTGGAAAGATAAATGTGTCGACACCTTGTGAAGAACACAGAAATGAAAACCCTCACGAGGGAATAACATCACTTTGTATTCACCTTTAAGCTGCAGAGAATTCAATCTAATTGTATCTTTTGCATACAATGTCACGACCGGTGCTGGTGAAAGGGTCGCGGTCCTGCAGCATTTCGAAAAACTGCCGGCGGCAGTACTTCATCTCGGAGGATGCTTTTGAAATGCGCCGCAGCCCCGACGACTTGGTTTACAGCTCAGTTCACATCTACCATGAATAGCATTTCTACACACTGATGACTTTCCTTTCGTTACTGTACCTGGCACAATGGTATCTTTGGTTTACATATTATTTCTATATTCATTATTTATTTATTATTTTGTGTTTATCACATAATCAAAATATTAAACATTTCAAATATGTCTACACAAAATATTTCAATTTTCAGCCCATATTTTAAGTCACTCATCAATAGATGGGGATGAAATGTTTACATAACATAAAAACACGATCAAAATCTAAAATGGAATGAGATGAATCAACAAATACAATAGGATGCAAATTGACAAAAAATAACGACCATATTTAATGGCAATTTATTTTCCCTAAAAACTGGAATACAGGTTACCGCCATAGGTTTGAACCAGACATTACTAACAATGTTGTATGTTGTGTTTACAGTAATTAAGTAACCACCCTCCCTGCTGACAGTCCTCACCCAAATGCCCATTTATATTACCGCTAAAGTCGACCTGACTTCATGGGATCGTCTTAACTATCACTTTTAATTTACCTTAAGTGAATTGGGGAAACATACACTGTTTTTCTAATAATAACTTGTCTGACACGATAATCTTGTACAGTATCCTGATTTAAAGCACTCTGAAGTAACTTTAGTGATGTGACTTTGTCTTTTTCTTTACATTTGCTCGATAACATCTGGCTGGTTTTCCTTATGTTCCAATTGGTGTGATTTGAAGGCTTTATTTGTAAGGTTTCTAAAAAGGGCAATTAGGCTCTATAGAATATCATCAATCAGCGGCCACCATAGCAGCCTGACGGCAATGACGCTGTTTGCAGTAGATCTTGGCTTTTAGTTTAATTAAATTAGTGTTCCTGCACATGGCTCCATGCTCTGTAATTATTGATGGTCAGTCACCCCATCCTCCATGGATTATAGTCATGTCAGTCATGTTGTTTCAAGCATACGGAGGATGGATACGGAGGATACCTACATGTTGCTTTCCATGTTCACCACTTTTTTTTACACATTTATGGTTTCAACTAGAGTGTGTTCAGGTCTGCTGTGCAAAGAACACCAGTTAACAAGCTTGTATGCGTTATAGTTTCTAGATGTTAATGCAATCTGAATAATAGTGTTGTTATGTTGTGTTGTTTATTTTGCAGGCCCGCCCTGTGAGAAGAGGAAAGCCCCCTGTGATCCAAATCCATGCAGAAATGGTGGCGCATGTAAAGAAAGCTCCAAAGGACGCGTTTGTATTTGTCCTGAAGGATTCGGGGGCGTCGACTGCGACGCCCGAGTTCTCTTCGATTGCATGTCATACCCATGTCAGGAGAAACCAATTTGCGCTACAGGGGAGCATGTGAGGATTTCATTTTTTCTTATTTGTTTTTATCTCGGTGGGAGGAAAACAAGAAATTGCACGTGAAAATGAATATAGCATTTTGAAACAAGATCAAATGGCTTCATTCTGAAGACTGCAACGGCAATTAATATTTCCTTCTGAGGACGAGCCCAGGGAGTTTGGATCCTCAAGCATTTTGATTGACTGACCCAGTGCATGTTGAAAAGCTTTTTGTAATTACGCGCCTGCTGCAATTTTCACCTTTCATTGGAAATGCCATTGTGGTCGTGCATTTTCCTAAGGCAGCGGCCTTTCTAATGTTCTCCAGGAAACACGAGCGAAAACACAATAATAGTCTAATTGTCTTTCGCTGACCTTTTTGTTTTGTTCATTACAGGTCGCCAAATGAACTGCACATTCACAGCTTACTAATACCAGAGTAGAGTAGACTAAAAGGGACATTTATCAAAAATAATGCCTGATCTGACTGCAGCTCGGCATAGATCTCTTTTACTTTGAACTACATCACCATTAGCATTTTTTTAGACTCTTGTGTTTTCTTAAGCCTCCTTGTGACTTTCACATTTACTAAGGTATTTTACCCTCGAGGTCAATTTGACCCCAGCAATTAAAACCTCCAGAAAATTATTAGAATTAATATTGTTTCCCAAGTTTAAGTGTGAGGTACTTTATGTTTGTTTGTTTGTTGACTACCTAAACAGCCCTTTTAAATATGTAAAAAAGTTGATATTTCTTATATGTTTGACACAGTGAAAAACACCCTGGGTTCAAATTGACCCCAAAGAACATCGACGTTAAACATTGAATGGGGTCAAATTCACCCTAAAGGTAACAGGAGGGTTAAACTCCTATTTAAACGTATATAAACAACATTATTTACCTCCCTACTTGGATTTGATTTAAATATAATTGAAGAGATCAGTAACACATAATGTGAGTCTATCAAGTCACAATCCACCTCCAGCTAAATGCTCTTTTATTGATAATATTCCTACAGTTAGTGATCATATCTACCTTTTTTGTAATCTAACCCTGCTTCCCCAAGCTGCCAGGTGACCTGGTTTGTTTTGCCTCTGTTTGCAGGCCTCTGAGTGTGTCTGTGCAGATGGTAATGTGGACCCAGCATGCAGGAGGCAGCAGGACCTTTGCAGCCCATCACCATGTCTCAACAACGCCACCTGCGTGTCCAGGGGAAATGATCATATATGCAGGTGAAACGCAGACGGGGATCTAATGGAGGCCGCTCTCATGGTCACCTTTTCTAGATGACCGTGAAGTTATTCAATGTGATTTCATGTTTTCATTTCACTTAGACTTGTACATAATACATGTCTGGCTGATCTAAAACCTTATTGTTGGCAGATATTCTATATAAATCTTATTCTTTATCATATTATCAACTAATCCCATGTAAAGACCAAAACCAGCAATGACCTAATCCAATTTACACGTTTTCTATGCGTAGCCTAGCTTATTCCTTTTTGTCATAGACACATTTTGTTCTCGTTATCACGGCTCTTATTCTAAAAAATTAAATGAGATTCGAACATTCAGTATGTCAAAATGAGAGGAAAAGATAATCAAATGAAGGGTGTGCTCACCTGATTTGAAAGAAATAACAAGTTGGATTATTTTGATTGTAAGAAAGTATAATCTGTGATTCATAATGGACCTTAATTTTTTATGTGCTATCCCACCTTGTTGGTAATTAAGGTCCCTAAAAATATGCAGACACTATTTCCCTCACCTCTGTACCACAAACGGTTTCTGTAGAAAATAAAATTCTAAACCCATGTATCTTGCAAAAAAGAAAAGAGCGGCTTGGTAGTGCTTAAGGCTGCTGAATTGATTGTGATGACATTGGCCTCATCCTAACAGATGTCTGCGAGGGTTTTCCGGGAAGAATTGTGAAGAAGTAATGGACTACTGCATGCTGCTCAATATCCACTGCCTGAATGAGGGACTGTGCTTGAGTGTAATTGGCGGATATCAGGCAAGTAATTCAATGTTTCTGTTCTAATTCAATGTTTCAGTCCTAATGAAATACTCTGAAAAAGGTTATCTTTCTTCGAGCTAGCATTACAGTAGTCTACACACATAGAGGCCACACTAACACGAATTAACTTAAACACACACAGTTATTCCAGTCTTACAACATGCACCAATCTTACTAATATATTACATGTCTGTATTTGCATTCGAAATCCAACATATTCTCCATAATTTATGCTCTAATTCTGCTCACAGTATGAATTCCATTCAAGCTCGGAGAGCCTCCTTCAAAATATATGTATTTTACACATAAAAAAGACAATTTAGCTTAATGCAAACCAAACATGCAACGTAGGCAACACTATTTATCATCAAACATGGCCAACCAAATTGGGTTACTTACAATCCCACTAAATTATGAATGTTTCATTACTTGTGTTTCTGAGCTATTATCAGCTTAATCACATGGTTCTCCTTGTGGATGAACTTTCGGCGTTTCTCAATCAGCATACTTGTGTCCTTTCCTCTACTTGTGTCCTTGTGGACTCGTGAAACGTCATCAGTCTCAGCCCGAGTACATGTTCCAATTCGAAGTCTGTTTCTCTCAAAGCACGGTCAAAATGCCCGGATGGGACTCGATCCTCCCACTTTCTGGAGGATGCATCACAGGAGACTTCTGCGTACTCTGGCCAGCATATATCCCAGAATGCATTTCACCAGCAATCGGAAACAATAGCGGAGGAGAAAATAAACAACTGACAGTTGACTTTTTATAAATACTACTGTTGTTGAGTCAGAAATGTAATTTTAGGATGTTTTGTTTATTTGACTGTAAAAAATAATCTACAGTGAATAATTAGAGTAAACTCAGGAGCAAGAACAGCTGGTCCTCCCGTCCTCCCGTCCTCCGGAGTCTGGACTCACAAGTCCAGACTCCAAAAGAACACAAGTCTGTAGTTGTGTACTTTGAATTGAGAAACGCCGAGTGTGTGCTTGAATGAATCGCCGAGGGATGAGTGGCGGAGTCTTGAGTCACGCCTGTGTTCAGTTGAACCCCCTTTCCTTTTGCTTGATTTCTTTATCATATGTTTGACTTTGCAGTTCTACGATTATGACATATTCAGCACTTTCCAGTTCAATCACAATAGAAGCCGCATATGACTTGATTTTCTTAGCTGGTCGAAGAAGGCGGGCCACAATCTTGGTGGCTTGGAACCATGATGAGATTTTGGACAGAAGGTCGACGAGACTCATTGATTCTGTGGTCTTTGTTTGCCGTGTCTGGGCTTTCTTGACTTCTGGATATCCTATAGGTAAATCTAATCGTACATCTTGGGTTGGACGTATTTCATTTTCCCAGAGGAATGTTGGGCCAGTGGACCAGTTGGATGAAAGCAGCTCATTCCCAGTTTTTCCCCCGGATGCAACGTCAGCTGGATTCTCATTCGTGAGAACGTAAAGCCATTGCTGGGGACTTGTGAGGCGGATTTTCTAGACTTGGTTGGCAAAAAAAGTGGGAAATTGCCATGCATTGTAATTGATGTGGCCTAAGAATACCTTTTGACTACCTTTTGAGTCTGTATCTACAATAACGTGTTTAGGCTTGTACCGTCGTACCTTGCAGACCAGTCAAACACACGATGGTAGATGCCATGGGGAATGTACCATCACTTTTCGAAAATACTTTTTAATTTATGCTGTGTACACTGCAAAAATTAAAATCTAAGTAAAAGGAAATATCTCAAATTAGGGCAATCTATGCTTATTTTTTGACTGACAAGATATTTCTTCTTACAAGGCAGTTTTAATGTTGGAGCATTTCACTTGTTTGAAGAAATCTTGGCAAGTCAAATTTTCCTATTCTGTTGGCAGATAATTTGGCTTATTTCAAGTAATATTCCCTCATTTTGTTACTTTTTTTCCTTGTTTTTTTGGGCTACATTTTTGCAGTGTAGTCCTTATATTTCTCATCCCTGTAAAATCTCTGTTATAAGTGACTGAGCCTGATTTCAGCAACATCTCATAATGACTGATCATTTTCCCCTCTGCCTTTTTAAGTTTTTCCAGAAAGAAAAGATCCCCTTGTGGGACTGTCTTGTCATCTTCTTCGATGCCCTTAAAGTCTTTTTCCAGGAAACTTATCACATTCACCGGCGTGACTATAGGGAGTTCCTTTACGGTGAACATGTGACACGTGCTTAATAAGGTTACATTGAAGAGACTGTTGAGCAGCCTACTGTGCTCCACCCCAGGTCTGTAAGGATGGCACAGGACTCATTTTATTTCCCTGCTGATGCATGTCTGGGTGTCCGCGTTCTGGGAGTTATACACACATTAAGAGTCCTTATCACAGCTAAGGAGAGGTGGCATTTTATCTGCGTTTTGCTGTTAAGTGAGGCCACCCTTTCCCAGTCTCATGAGTGGGAATATGATTACGATTCACAGAAATGCTGTCCTTTGTATAAGTTGCGAAAATTGATGTGAACATTCACTGCGTACCTCTTTGTTGATGAATGTGCAGGACTATGAGTGTCTACTTATGCATAGACAAGTTGTTCCCTAGCTGTATTTATAGCAGAGGACACCGACACAGGAACGATCATGGGAGTGCTGCCTGACTGACTACTCCAGTGATGCGGGGTACTCTAGCTGCTATGATTTAGCTTGCAGTGTCGTGGATTTGTCACTGTTTATGGCAGATTGGTAGTTTGAAGATACACCTTTTTGTTTCCTTCATGTCTCTTTTGTTACAAGATGAGTTAAATGAGTGAAGAGCTTATATAGCAGTGACTGGGTTGGACACTATCTCTGCTTCTGTAGACACAAAGTTAGTTAAATCCTCAAAGGTGGAACACTCTCTTCCTTCCATGAGGGCTATCCGGAACTTTCTGAATTTGCTTCTTTTCTTCTTCTTTTTTCCACAGTTACTTAATTTTTCTAAATGCTTCACATGGAGCATGTATAGCAGATTTTAAAGTCTGAGAATATTCTTATCCCATCAGCTTCCTCGGGCACATTTTCTGCCTCATCATCATTTAAATAAAATATGGCTTGGAGACATTTGTGAGCAGCGGTGTATTTCTTTGCGGAATGCAATTTATCAGCTGAAGAAATACCCTTTCGGTAAACAACATGAATGAAGCTCTCCATTCGATGTAGTGGATGGAGTCTCCACTTAACGCTGTCAATGTTGTAATTGGGAGTCTGTTTATGGCGAGGCTGTCTTGAATTGCTCGGTCTAGACGGGGCACGTAAGTAGTGGGAGCTGGTGTCGAAGGGATGATATGAGGTCTGTTGTGCTGCTGTAAGGACTGTCTTTTCATTTCCTGTCTAGATCTCCAGTCTAACACAAGCGGCCTCCATGTCCCCGCTTACTGACGCTCTAATTCAGACTCCTGTATTTCTAATTCCTTCCTATGGTTTTGTTCCATAAGCATTATTTTTTTCGTTTTGCTTTCTTCTTCTTTTATTTTACATTAAGCCCTCCTTTGCAGCAAGCTCTGCAGCTGCATCAGCACTTTTTGTAGCTATTAATGTTGACTGGCCCTTGACTGAGAAACGGTGCCATACAGAGAGTAAGCAAAGTCACAGGCTAATAACTGACGGAGACGGCCTTTCACGCACTGCATCATAACCGCCATCCACTGCTGACGAGCGCTCATTGACTTCATCACATTTTTGGTCACAGCCCCACATGCGTCAATCTTGCCTTTCAACTCAGTGGATGGTGTGGAAAACTTTTATTTCATTGTGAGCTCTTATGACATCATCCATTCCATGTTCAATGTTGTCTGTCATTGTAGACAATTTAGTGACTGATACGTCTTTTTTTTAACCCTCCTGTTACCTTTAGGGTGAATTTGACCCCATTTAATTTTTAATGTCGGTGCAGCTTGGGGAAGATTACAAAAAAGGTACATATGATCACTAACTGTACGAACATTATCAATAAAAGAGCATTTTGCTGGAGGCGGATTGTGACTTGATAGACTCACATTATGTGTTACTGATCTCTTCAATTATATTGAAATCAAATCCAAGTAGGGAGGTAACTAATGTTGTTTATATATGTTTAAATAGGAGTTTAACCCTCCTGTTACCTTTAGGGTCAATTTGACCCCATTTAATGTTGGTGTTCTTTGGGGTCAATTTGACCCCAGGCTGTTTTTCACTGTGTCAAACATATAAGAAATATCAACTTTTGTTATATTTAAGGGCTATTTAGGTCGTCAACAAACAAACATAAAGTACCTCACACTTAAACTTGGGAAACAATATTAATTCTAATAATTTTCTGGAGGTTTTAATTGCTGGGGTCAAATTGACCCAGAGGGTAAAACATGTTATGTGAATGTAAGAGGAGGGTTACATAGTTTTGGATGTTCTAATTTCAATTTACCATTGATGTTACAGGCCAAAAATGATTTTTTTCATTATTACTTCTTGTGTGTGATTCTCAATCATTTTTAAATCAACAGTGTAAGTCATTTTATCAGTGCTGCCACAAATGCCATTAGCCTCCATCATATTCAGATAGTGGCATATATAATAGAGGGAAATATCTCAAAACCTCAACGAATTAAACCCAAACTACCTGTTTGGGTAGACATTGAGCTAGGTGGAAGTTGGGATTTTTGTAATTTGGGTATACTCACCTTATTTTATTAAATGTATTTACAGCCAGCTGCATCATATTAGCAGTGTGCAAATTGCTGACATTTAAATCTCATGCATAAACACGATTGAAACATGGTGTCCATAACTTATATGAGAACATATATTTGCTCTAATACTTACTTGTTTATACTGTCCTGTAAATACTGTTTCCCTGCAGTGTGTTTGTGCCCCGGGATGGATGGGAGAGTTTTGTCAATACGGAGGCAACGCCTGCCTGATAAAACCAAACGGCTGTTTGAATGGAGCCACGTGCATCACAGCAAGTCAGCCGTCATCTCCTCCAGTTTACGCCTGCAAGTGTCCCCTCGGCTTCACTGGTGAGATAACTTTGCTTTGTTATCAGTTGTTTTGCCCCTTTCTATCCGTCTGTCTGTCGACTAGGATTTCTCAAAATATGGATTAATTTATACTAACCGAGTGGGAAGGTAAGTCTTGGGGGGAGGAGTGACTGATTGATGTTTGGAAAAGCTTGGCAGTAACGGGCAGAGCTGTGTGTTCTGTTCTGACATTTGATGTTGCTATATGTACAAATGGGAGGCAGGTATGTAACACAGGTGGTGAGTGCAATCATTTTCTGAATATGTCAAATACAGGGTTCGTACGGTCATGGAAAACCTGGAAAAGTTATGGAAAAAAATTTAATCATAAACGGAAATGAAAATGTTTATTTACGCCAAATATGAAATAATTAATATGTTTTTTAAAGAAAGACGCACAAAATATAAGCCGGCGTACGCTCTCAATACGCAACATTTTCTAAATGTTGCATGTTCATACCAAGATTTCAGTTTGGTCATGGACATTTGGTTTAACGTCCTGGAAAAATCATGGAAATCCATTGGTCAACATGTGTAAGAACCCTGTAAATGAGAGAGCTCTTATGCTGAGTGATTCAAACATACATGTTTATATTTTGTCTTTTGTGGGTGTTTTAAGGTAGCAGTGCATAAAGTCATGTATTCCATCAAAAGTGCGCCATTTTTATCCTGAGAAAATGGTCACGGGAAATACTGTTTTATTGTTGTCTGACAGGGGTCTATTACATTGTTACGTGAAGGAAATGCTTTTTTTCTTGTTATTTTAAATAACCCCTTATTATATAAAAAAACACAACAATTTGGGATCAGAAATTACTTCTCCGAGCAAAAATAGAGGAATGGATTATAGAGTGTTATTAAAACGAGGCGCACATCAAATCTCTACCTCAACCTAACCACCAACCTACTTCATCCAAGTGGTTTTGCGAAGAAATCTCTTCCGATACCAATGCCGGAAATGTCTTTTACACAACTCAAAATGCTGGATTTAAGGCCATGAACTCGGCCAATATCCCGTTATATATCAAATTCTGAGGTATTTGAACTTTACTATACTTTCTTACTTTATATCTCCACTCTGCTGCATTTTGGGGCCACATATTTTAGATTTTTACTCTACTTTTCTTCTATCTCAGCTGTTACTCTGTATATTTACAATATTTATGCACAGTATAAGTTAACCAATAAATGATGCTAGAATAGTATAGGCTACAATACCAATCACTATATACATGATTAGCATTACCCCTGCTGCAATAATGAAGTGATGTACACATTTTTGCTTCACTAATTATCAATGTTTAGATGGAAATGTCCCATAATATGTCAGCTTCATTAACCGTTGACAGTGTCATGATGAAAGTAACATCATGCACTGTGCAGTATCTCAACGTAGATGGTGATATAGTAAAGTTGTCGAGTATACATTTACCCCAAGGCCATACATACACACCATTAAAACAAACCCTAAAGGTATATGTCCGTCAGTGTTTGCTACTTTCCAGCTGATATGTAGTCAACTTGCTCAAGTGTGTTCCTTAATAACACACAGTCACATCTGAGAGCAGTTATTCTGGTGATGAGAGGGTCACATGAGTTCATTCAAAGACTCGTGATTCTATACACCGCTTGCTCATGCGGGTCAGCAGGGCAACAGCGAGGGAGAAGGCCACTCATTCACCATCAGCTTTTGATTCAAACCTTCATGTTTGCAAACATCCGCTGTGATTAATGTCTCAAAAAACGTATTCGGACAGCTTCAGGGCTGCTACTGTAGAACTGACCTGTGGCCTTTGACATTCGACTTGGAATGTGGGCAGGAAAAGCAATTACTGATGATCAATGCTATACAAGAAGTATACCATTGATAACTATTATGTTATACATTTTACAAATAGTTTTACAAATCACAAGCTGACTATAAGTTCAAGTAAACTACCTTTTTTTTAACCCGTGCAGCTTATTTACCAGTAGCCATGCCTGCTTGATATTTCTCAGGTCTGCTCCGGATTGCATTAAAGTGCTCTGGCAATCTGCTTGATAATTGGCTGCCAGAGCTTGGCAGAAAGTTGTTACGCTATCACCGACGACTGTTTTCTAAAAACAGAGAAAAAAAGAAGAGCCACAAAAGAAAGACGTTTCTATTAGACAATGAGATTTAAGGCTAAAGAGCATTAAACTTTATATTTACAGTGCTATACAATCTTTGGGCACATATTCATAGACGAGGACAAACTCGAGTGTTGTATACTTAATAAGATAAAATAAGATAGTCCTTTATTAGTCCCTCAGTGGGGAAATTGCAGGATTACAGTGGCATTGCTCACAAGAGAATAAAAAATGAATAATAATAGAAAGAAGTAATATAAATAAGCATTCAAAAACAGTAGAATATTAATGTACAAAAAGGTATATATGAACAAAAAGTACTTAACATATTGCACATGGTGTTGCACATGATATTGCACAAGGTATTTGTGTTAAAGTGCTGAAGTGATCAAGTTCAAATCAGTTGTAATGTCAAGTTGTAATGTCAATAATAGCTGGAGACCACAAATAGACGGTCCATTATGCCGATGAGATATATTGACATGGCGTTAGAATGGTTTCAGCATAGTACAGTGTGTACTGTAAACATCTATATTTAGACATTACTACTTGTTTTTCTTCAAGACGTTATTTGACAAAACAATAGATGTATTGTGATCCTTGCTCAACATTATTTATGTTGTTTAGGGGTTATGATGGCAGTGCATAGTAAAACAACCAGTGAATATGATTTTTTCCTCACCCCAGTGCACTCAGGTTCTGGCCTATAGCGTATTTCCCAATCTGGCCTTAAATCCTAAAACACTTACCTGTCAGTCAGATAAGCCCTTACATAGCACTACATGAACAATATTTTTTTTCCCCTATGTTCAAAGCTGATCTGTTGCCACATCTGTAATGGAAAATTGTCTCTTACACCATGGCAGGTCTTAGTGACTGATAGAATTCATCATTTTCTGACATCTTGGGATTTTTGCTTTGGAATTTTGAGCCATGCAGCATAGAGAGGCCAATTTAATTTCAAGCTCTGCTCGGAAACCCCACTATAGTCTATCGTAGATCATAACTCGGGATACATTACTCATGCCTTAGCATTCGGGTTTCATTTTAAAAGGCTTTATTTTTTACTGAGCAACAACAACAGTTGACATACAGTATATACACACTCTCATGCACACTTTTAATTGTGTGGATAATAAAATAAGACTTGGAAAATGTGCATGCAATTACATTCAAGTGTAGAATCCACGAGAGATCCAGGAGTGTAAAAGACGGATTGTAAAACCATCTGTAACTTTCACCTGAAATGCAGAAAGCCTTTGCATTGGAACCTTATTTGACCAATAAGAATATATTGTCCTTAAATAACTTGCGGCTAAATAATGATGGTGTTTTGCCAAAATTCAATAAAAATATCCTTCAATTAATCAGTGTATTAACATTTTTTTAAATATATATATATATAACAAGTGTGTGTGTGTGTGTGTGTGTGTGTGTATATATATATATATATATATATATATATATATATATATATATATATATATATATATATATATATAATATGTTCTAGATATTTAAGACATTGTAGTCTAAGGCCTAAATCAATAACTTTTATATAATTGAAGTTTAAAAAAAAAGAAGCTGAAATACTATAACATTTATTTTATTCAGTCCTACATGAGGGTAGGTGTTTTAGGAGGACACACTTGTATAATATGCTGCTTTACAGCATAGCATATTCAGAATGTAATGACCTGTAGCAGCTACATGGGTTATAAATCATGGCGTGTGTGCCGTAGCATGAGGTAGCCACTGTCATGAAGGGACTTTCACTACATGTCATTGCTGCTCGCTTATTAATGATAGGTTATTTTAAATGAATAACCTGCACTAGAAGACACCCACCCCCAACCACAGTGGTAGAAGTAGTAGCTTCTGAAGCAGCTGAGCACCAAGCAAATCGCATATCAAGCTGCATCCCCCACGAACTTCTGCTCTCTCCAGAGCTTCTTATTAAGTGTCTTATTTTATTCAGAAGAAAGTTAGCCCGTCCATCCATCTCTCTTTTTTTCGAGTCGAGGGGCTCACCCCCCGAATCCTAATGCATCTTATGACAGGAATATTGTTTCAGGAGTTGCGGTGTTCAAAATGTTGTATGCAACTCCAAAAGGAATATGTGGGTACTGCTACTGGAAACACTTAGCTTAGCATAAAGATTAGAAGCACAGGAAAACGGTTAACTCTGTTGAACGATTACAAATAATCGCCTGCCTGTAAACAAACGAGATGCTTGTTAATTAGTGCACTGGACAGTTGTCGGTGGGCAGTTTTCTTGGACAGAGCCAGGTTAACTGTTTCCCCTTCCTTCCTTTTTTCTACGCTTATTCCTGAACAACTTCTCCCCCAAAACATTCCTTTTGTAAAATGCAGTCGGATTCACACGCAGCAGGGCGACTGTCGGTGGTTAGCAGGTACATCTTTCTATCAGAGGACCGGCAGTTCGATCCCCGGATGTTCTCGCCCTATCCCATAGTTTTTTTTTAAAGGTTTCAAATAAAATGGATTTATGTTGTAATATTAGAGACATTTTCTTATCTACATTATGTCTACACTCAAATAAATAATAATCAAATGCAAAGAGAGTTATTTAACAATATGTTCGAGGAGCTTCTAAAGAGTTTCCGGCCCTTTAAGAGGGCGGCCATGATGTTGATGTGGCCCACGGTGAAAATAAGTTTGACGCTCCTGGTCTACGGCGTACGAATGTAAGTCGCTTTGGATAAAAGCGTCAGCTAAATGAAATGTAATGTCATTTAATGATGACCCCCATGAATAGCTCGATGTTAAGATAGGAATGTGTAAAGAAAATCTCCTTTTTTTTTTTCAGGAACACACTGTGAGACGGAGATCAACGAGTGTGACTCCAGTCCCTGTCAGCACAACGGGACATGCTCAGACTTGCTGGGAAACCATGAATGCCAATGTCACGCAGGTATTTTGGAGTATTGTCAAAACTCAAGCTTTTTTTATGACATTTAAGGTACTTGTAATCGATGTGGTATAGTAGACGGTGCTGTAGACCTTTTTACGCTTGTATACAGCGGATGTGGTCAAAGATCTCATCAACCATGAGATGTGCATCCTTTTCATCCGCCGTCTGACTCGAGGTCCGATCCACAAAAGATAATGATATTACAGAGCAAACTTAAAATTCTTCAGCTTATTATTTATCCATGCGGTAAAGCAAGAATGAGCTTGAGGTCAAAGCTTCAGCTGTGAGGGTTGAGAGTCGGGAGAGGATTGTCAGAGAGACACTTCCATCCAAACCTCCAATTACGAGAGAGGAAAAGGAAAGTGTGAGCCCAGGAGTTGGTAAAGGAGGGTATAAATAATTATTTTAGTTGTTTTAATATGAACATTTTTCCCATTGTTTTTTTTGTCATCGTATCTTGTGATCATATCACACATTTATTTACAAATGAGCTTCAAGCAAGCTTAGTTACAATCAATTCTCTGGAGACGCTGATAATTTCCACTTTAACTGCACGTGGCTGTTAACGCTTATATTTGTGAATTTATATGTTTTTTGTAATCATGCTCATTTACATAGTGAGTTGCCAATGTTTGCATATTAACTGATTTATACACATGCAAATAGAACAGGAGCACCAATATGCTATTTGCTTAGCAGCCCATGAAGGGTGCATTTCACTCTTTATGGGTACTTTAAGAATTACACGTTTTATTTTTGTCTTATTTGTGCAGGTTTAGCAACCGAAATGCCGTGCATTGGTTTTGTGAATTTGCCTCCAAACACCAAAGGGGATTAGCCATCGACAGCTGTTTCCCTCGTGTCACATCCTCTATGAGGACGTTAAGTGAAGGCTAGAGAAGTCGCCTTTAATGCAGATATCTGAACGAAAAATCTATTCTTGTCGTCTTTTCTTTTTTTATGTTTTTTTATTTTTACAATGTGTTCAAATAAAGCACCCACGTGCCTTTTTATTCTGAAACCACAAGCCATTTCAAAAGGGCCCTCCTCTCTTTCATCACAACATGCTCCATTGTGCAGCGTAGAGACAAGAAAGCTCCGCCAGGGTCTTCAGAATCAGGTTTTATTGGCCGAGTAAGTTTGCACAAACAAGGAATTTGGCTTGGTAAAGTGACTCAGTGTGCTTACACAAAATATACACTACCGTTCAAAAGTTTGGGGTCACTTAGAAATGTTGTTATTTTTCTTTTTTTTCAATGAAGATAAAATTAAATTAATCATGAATACTCTCTACATAGTTAATGTGGTAAATGACTATTCTCTGGTGTGTAATGAAGTCTCTCCAGAGGTGTATAGAGGCCCATCTCCAGTGTTCTAGTGGTACATTGTGTTATCGCCTTAGAAGTGTCTTTGAGTACTATGTAAAGCGTAATATAAATTGTATGTATGTATTATTATTATTATTATTATTATTATTATTATTATTATTATTAGAAGACTAGCAGAGGGGTAGAAAACCCTTGAAAACCCTATTTATGCTAGCGCAGCTGAAAACAGTTATGCTGGTGAGAGAAGCTATACAACTGGCCTTCTTTTGAGCCACAAGTTTGAAGAACAACATTAATATTTACATTAAAAATCATTATTTATAACCTTGTCAATGTCTTGACTATATTTTCTATTAATTTTGCAATTAATTTGATAAATAAAAGTGAGTTTTCATGGAAAACACAAGATTGTCTTGGTGACCCCAAACATTAGAACGGTAGTGTATATTACAACACAATACAAAACAAAAACTAAACAGTGCAATAAATCTCGGTATTCACAGCATCAGTTTCCAGCTTTGCTCTGTGACGAACAAGCCGAGGAAAATCACAAATTCATTAACGGAAGTTCAATAACATTACACGATGAAACTTGTGTATTATTGTTATTGCTTCTGGTGCCTGGCAGGCTGAGTCTGACTTTACATTCACTGAACATAAACTGATGGACCACTCGCAGGACTTTTATGTTACTGGCAGGGCACAGTGTCTGTTGCTGTGTCTGGCAGTTGCTCTCGCCCAATTTCCCGGAACATTTGACTGCACGTTCGGTCCAAAGACACCGTGGGCAAAGCCAGATGAAGTTCTTCCTCACACGAGTTTGCCGCAGTTATTTTTAGCCCTTGTTCCCAGCAAATGTTTTCTTTGCTCTTCGGGGAAATGCAACTTTGATGGTAATGAAACATTGTGTTTGTTCACTCTGGTTCAATTAAACATTGAAGGACAATGACGGTGTTAATGACACATGCGTTGTTCGCCTCATCAGCCGCTGAAGCGAAGCCCACCAGAGTCGCTATCCAAGGTGACTTTCAGAACGGGGCATTGTGTTATTGTCAACTGATGAATTGCGTCATCCATTGAAGTGTCTAAAGTGCAACTCTCCGTGGTTTAAAAGATGGTGACTGATAGCTTGAAGCGTTATTCATCCATCCGTTTCCTATGCCGCTTTTCCTGCTCATAGCTGTGAGGGGCTGGAGACATCGGGTAAGACGCCACGCCCCGGACAGGTTGTCAGTCGATCTCAGGGTGAACACACAGACGGAAAAACAAAGTCATACCTACAGGGAATTTAGAGTTTCCAGTTCACTTAACTGGCGTATCTGTGAACTTCCAGAGGAAACCTTTGCAAACACAAGAATAACTTTCACACTCTTCCATAGGCCAGCAGGTTAGAGCACAGCGATAAACCATGTAATAATAATAATTTTGACTTTAGCGCTTTTCTGAATACCCAAAGATGCTTACAGGGAACAAGAGACAAACGGAACAAAACAAAAAGAAAGCAGACAAGACAAACAAACGGGAACAGTAAAATAAATAAGGAAAACAAACTGGGGAAGCTGTATGATTCGTATCGGGGTCAGGGGTTAGCAGGTGAAGGCGAGTTGGAAAAGGTGTGTTTTGAGGGCTTGGGATAATAATAATATCAAAAGGGCTGAAAATGAGAACGCTAGAATTAAAACCTTATTTTAAAGTAATAATACTTTAAAAAATAAATCGGACTTAACTAAATAGGCCAATGGAAATGCACAGAGAGGGCTCTCTTTATATCCGCTGGGTTGAGGATCATAATGGGGACCCTTATGTTCACCCTCCCTTGGGTTTTTTCGGTGAGCATTTATGTGAAAATCTGTCTGATGTTCGAGGAATGGAGGGGTGGGCTGATAACTGTCATTCGGGTTATCAAGGAGGAACCTCCCATCACAGATGTCAAGTTGAAATAGACCCACGACACCCCAGAAGGCTCAGCGGTTATTATGTGCCGCCCCCGTTACACCTGCTCAGAGCACCAATAAGCCATCCACACTGGTCTCTTTATTTCGAGACATATTTCACAAATGTAACTACAACGACTATTTGCCTTCTTACTATTAATATTTACAGACAGCCAAAGACAATTATGGAGGAAGTAGAACGTGATGCTTGGCACCGATATTTGCCGTATCTCCTATTTCACACACAAGATGGGTATCCGTACTTTGCACACAAGCTGGCTCCTTTTCTTTTCTCAGGCAGAGCCATCGGTTGCTCTTTTCAGTTGCCTCTGAAGCTGCCGCTGCAGCCTCCCGTAATCCCTAGTCATGAATCCCTAACTATAAGTAAACTGGTACTCGATGTGGCCATAGATCCATGGTAATAAAATTCCACAGGGCACAGACTGGCTTTCCAGTCTGGATACTAAATCCCATCTGCTATCTCAGTAAACCGAAGTCTCTCTTACTCATATGCTTCATCTGCTGCATCTTCTCATGATGAAGTGAGTTTTACGATGTAGGAAAATAGTCTGGTGAGTGCCGCAAGACAGTACTAAGCAAAGTCTTAAAACATGGGTGGAATCATAAATGGTTAAAGTCAAACTAATGCATAGTTCTGACTCTCCTAAAACTTACAGAATTTAGTTATATTGGGTCATGGTCCATTCAACTATTGGTTATAACAAATGTATAATTTCCTATTAAACATTATTTCCAACTACTCCTCCTCAATACGGGTTTGACAAAGTGTCTGCTGTATTACTTACCAACCCCTTTTTTCCCTGATAATGGTACAGATGAGTATTAAGATCAAAAGAGCTAGACAATTTAAGACTCAAATTGAGTGCTTCTATACGTTAATGTGGGTATCTGGCATGTCTCCCAACACAAAAACGCTGGAAAAGAACAACTCCCGCGGCTTGTTGTGGTTCCTCTGTCAGAAATGATATGCTTGAGTTTGTCGATTGGGATCACCACCAACGTCTACATAGATTTTGGCATCGGAACCCCCCCCCCTCCAGTTTAAAGACGGTTCGGTGACCTGGTGCCATAAGTTAGGGTGACCAGACGTCCGGTTCTCCCCGGACGTGTCCTGTTTTTGAGACCTAAAAAATGCGTCCGGCAGGGATTCCAAAAACGTCCGGGATTTGCCAGATACACGATAATTGCCCTCCAAATAATACAACCATTGAGCCTTTGGTACGATACTTCACCATCTCCAACATGGCAACCCGGAGCACCTCGCCCACTCAGAACAGTCAATCTGTGGGGAGGTGTTTCTGACAGGGTACAAAGGCTGTTTGAAATGATTCTTGTGGTATTTTGACCAAAATATGTTACAAACATTACATTAAGACCCCAAGGAACCGGATCAACTTGTGGAAAAATGGGCATCATATGTCCCCTTTAAGTGAAATAGAAAGTCATGGAGAAATATAGACTACGCTTCACAACCGGTCCAATCCACCAGGTGACCCACTGTCGGCCCAATTCTGTCCGTATCTATGAGATACATAGAAGAACTGACCATGTGTCCTGGTACATTAATATTAATTACAAATTTGTTTGAGACTAATCTTCGCAGAAATTGCATTATTTAATCCAACTGTATCAAATCTTTTCTTTCAGGTTTTCTGGGATTTAATTGTGAAGTTGACATTGATGCTTGTGCTCTACCCAACAACACCTGTCCGTCACCGTCCGAGTGTTTTGACCTCCCAGATGGTTTTGAATACACCTGCCGTGTACTCTGCCCTCAAAACCTCCAAGTGGGTAAAACATCTCAATGGACTGTCTGCACTTCTTTAAAGTATTCCTCTTATTTTAAAGAGCGCCCAATTTTGTTTATTTCTCTTGAAGCAATTTCTATGGGGCAGCAACATTATCACAACAGCAAGGAACCGTAACACGCACATTAATGAGAAGGTGGGATCTTCTCCCCTATATTATATCTCAAGGGGTTTCGCCACACTATCTAACCACTTTTCTCCCATAAGCACACGCAATTAACATAAAACTTACCAGTACAATAACACTCGTCTTGTTGTGTGATGGTAAATTATAAACGCATTTCCAAGCGACCAGTTTACCAGGCTTCAGACTTTTACAAGTCAAGGATCCGCGTGCAGTAAACACAAAAGTCTGTATTTTATGGGTTAAAACTATAATATAAGTAAGGCAGTAGGAATAATACTATTTATAGAAATCTGCAACATATCTGCAAACTGTCACCACAAATGCAGCAGGACTTAAGTGAGAAGGTATCAAATATTAATTCAGTATCATATTCATAAAATGTGGGATAATCCTTTGTTATACACGGGGATAAAAATAAGCATAAATCCCACAGGAAGATTGACAGCAAATGCGATAATCCATAAATGGAGCAATCAGCTGGTGCTGAAGCTGTACAGTATGTTGGCCGTAAACAGATTCTGACCAACAACCAGACTGTAAATACAAAAAACGATACGGTTTGAACTATTTATATTTACAGTGTACTGTATGCTTCATATTTAAATCACCAATCATCTTTGTTTATTCTGAATGTGGTCGCACATCCGCGAGATTTCTAAGCAGTCGTGGTAAAAGAAGACAAAGCTGGAATGGTGTGATTGTTCGTCGGGGATTTCGCTATTGGCAAGCGGGAGGGGAGCACATCTACACGACTGAAAAGGCCTCCGCTACCTGACGCGCATGAGTGCCACTGAAGATTTGCATTCTGTATTTTCGAACATGCGGGATTCTTTAGGTACCGATGGATCGACCCTCTAAAGAAAAAAAAAATCTTTACAAAATAGAAGGGCTTCTTCAAATGACAGATAGCAGCTAGAGATGATCACTCACTATGGAGGGAGCCAGGAATGACAGGATATCAGGAATATACAGTACACCTTCCCACAAACCAGCTCTGCCCCAGTCCCTTTGTAACCCGTCTACTATACATACACAAGTACCAGCTAGCAGGCATATCTGTTTTGTAACAGAGGACTCTTCGGAGGTTTAGCACTCAATGACCATTGATCTTGTCTTTTAAGACAGGATGTAGATGCTATACATGGAATACAGAGTGTAAACAGTATAATGCATGGATCAGTATTCATGAGAAAGCCATGTGGGTGGGATGGAGCTCATTTTCAGGCAGCCGGGAGCAAGAAATTATTTTGGGTTTCATTGTAAAATAATGGTAATATTTTATTGCAGAATAGGCATGTACGCGACGAAGCCGTTTCTTTTTTGCACATGAGGCAGCATATGTCACGGCGTGCGTATCTAACGGCTCTGTCTTCTTTTTTAACAGCCATGTGCCAACAAAGGACACTGTGTGTTGGATGACGCCAATAGCTACACTTGCATCTGTGCACCGGGTTGGTCCGGTCAGAACTGCCGTATCAATGTCGATGACTGTGTTCAACATCGGTGTCAAAATGGAGCCACTTGTGTGGATGAGATTGGTGGTTACAGGTAAGCCTTCAAATCTTCATTTGTCTTCAGGCAATTCAGGCACCCTGAATGTCAATGATTGTAAAAGCGGTGACATTTACTGTTCTCGTCCTTCAGGGTTGAAAGAGCGCTTCTACCTTTATACAGTATTAAGAAATTCTCTTTAATCTGTTGCCAGCTGCCGTTGTCCCAGAGGACACGCCGGCGTCTACTGCGAAGAGGACATTGATTACTGTGTTGGCCATCTCTGCTCTGAACACGGGGTCTGCCTGGACCAGCAGTATAACTTCACCTGCCGCTGCACGCTCGGGTTTGAAGGGTCGCTCTGTGAACTGGAAACAAATGAGTGCAACAGCTTCCCCTGTGCGAGCCGCGCCACCTGTGTGGACCTCGTCGGTGACTATCGGTGCCGCTGTCCCCCAGGGTTTGAGGGTATGAGACCATCTGATGCCAATTTGAGCCCATTTGCAGCCATTTGTATAGCCCGCCACAGGAATTCCAGACGTTAATGTTTGATATATACAACATTTTCACTGAAAATTCATCAGAATATGCTTGGCATTATTCAACATTAGGTGCAGTTTCCTCATTGAGATTTGATATGTATCAGTGGCCAGGGCAAATATCAGGGTTCTTAAGGTCATGGAAAACCTGGAAAAGTCATGGAATTTTAAAAAGGTAATTTCCAGGCCTGGAAAAGTCATGGAAAAAAACTTAAATCATAAAAGTTTTGGAAAAGTCATGTCAATTTGTCATGATCACACCGAGTTTGAAATAATTAATGTTTTTTAAAGAAAGATGCTCAAAATATAAGCTGGCGTACACTCTCAATACACAAAATGTTCTCATGTTTTTACCGAAATTTCAGTTTGGTCATTGACATTTGGTTTAAAGTCATGGAAAAGTCATGGAAATCCATTGGTTAAAATGTGTAAGAACCCTGAAATATGCAAGTTGAGTTCTGTACATATTATAGGAGTAGATGGAAAATTAGAATTACCATACATAGAAATTATTGAAATTAAGAGGTATACATGTGCTCTAGCAAGAGTGATAACAGTTTCTTAATCGACAAACTGCTTGGATTGGGAAGGCAATCTCCTTTTTGGAGATCATTATGCATGAGAATTAGATTTATAGTAATATAAAATCATGTCTTTAAACCTTTTTTCATTGCAGTAATGAATGTAGGAGAAATACGATTCACTTGTGTAACTTAAGAGTTGTTAAATGAAAGCACATGCAAGAACTTGTAGCTTGAATGTATGCATTAATTCATCACTATTAATCTAAATAAATGCCCCTTTTTATGATATTTATTTAACATCTGTGCCATGTTAAGCAGATGTTAATGCAACATTAACTTTAGTTAAAGCTTGTTAAAATCAATTAACATTGTGTTTCAAGATTCAAGCAGATTCAATGGAATAAACATGTCCACTTTGTTATATATATAGTTATGCTAAAATCAAATAAGTTTTTGTGAGTTTAAAAATCTACATTTGAAATATGGTGTTTTATTATATTATATCTATATAGTCTTTTGGCATAGTGTGGCTCTTAATATTCACAATTTGGCCCATGTGTGCTGACAATGTCTATATTAAAAATCATATAGTCAAAGTAACAAATGTTTATATTTATACTATATATTTAGGCTGGAGGTACACTCAGTAGCTACTTTAATTATAAGAGTATCTTATAGTACGTGATTAATAAAGCACTTGCCAGTGTATTGGGGTCATGATGGCAACCTTACAATTACCTCTGATGTGTACGGGAGAGCCTGAGGATGTCGCGCTGTTTATTCTCTGTGAACTCTCTGGCTCATAGAGAAATAAGGGGTCTGAAATATCGCCAGAGGCCAGGCCGAGTGGACCACTAAATGTGTCAGTAAAATCAGGAATCAATTCTGTATCAACTCTTGCCCAGAGGATAATACCATTGAGGCGCCACCATTCCTGAATACATACGAGCTTTAATATGCTGAACACGTAATCAGTCAATCAGATGTTGAGCCAGTGCCTAGAATCTGAGGTATTCGGCCACCTGGTGAAGTAAAACCCTGTCACCAATAAACCAGTTGCTGCTCAATGTTGCTTAATACACAGAAAGGTGGAGTGAATAAGTTGTGAATGTGTAAAATGGTATTATTTACGTATTAGGACAGCAACACGTGGAGTAGGAAGATATTTAAAGCTGTAGCTATTTATTGTTTGTGTATTTTATTCAGTCAATCAAATCAAATACAATACAATATTATCCTATAGAAAAACTGAAAAAGGTATAGGTAGAAGCAACAATGCTTATAAATTCCTATCCTAGATTGTAATAAAAATAAATCAGAAAATTAATATAAAATAAAGATGAAGAAAAAACGACAACAAACTAAATAAAAACAAAATATATTTATATATACTACCACATACATCTTCCATATTAATACGTTTTTAATTACATTTATAACTCAATTATTGTTTTATAAATAATTCCCTTGAAAACCCAAAAATGTATGTCTCCTCAATCCTGCAGGACGGACCTGCTCTGAGGATGCAAACGACTGCTGGTCGCAGCCTTGTCTGAATGGAGGCTTGTGCACGGATCTGATAAATGACTACATTTGTGATTGTCCTGTTGGTAAGTACCAACAACGTGTGTTTTATCGTTTACCTGTTTACAAAAATATCATTCCATTTCTTTTTTTATGGACTCTCGGGCATACGTGGAGCCTTTATTTCTCACGTACTAACAAACTATTTTGTTTACTCTGATAATTTTTCAATTGGTGTCCAAGGTGTGCTTCTAAAGATAGCAAAGGCAGGAACTATTAGGTACACATTTGAATGCAGGCAAAAAAGGAGTTAAAATCAGCATCTTAAAATGCTCAACAGGAAGCAAAAAAAACAACACTTTTTTGGGTTACGATTCTGATTTTGATTTGTAGAATAAAGGGTGAATTAGAGAAGACATATACGCATTAATGCATGTAAACTTGACTTGACTAATCAAACCGAGATCAGCATTGTCCTTCAATCAAGCAACACCGTGTATTACACATTTTTATTCGTCAGACATTTTATGACGTGTCCCAAAAAGGATCCACAATCAGTCCCTCGGAGAGGGAGGTGTTGCATTCCTCACTGTGCTGCTGATTTCACGATGCCTTCTGGTAATATAATACTTAATCACTACTTGATTGCATGAGTCAGAATGTCACAGTGCAATGTCACATTCAGTAGGAAACGACCTCAATCCACCGAGCAGGGTTTACCGACAAATATTTGACCAAAAAAAACACAAAACAAAGGTGTTGACCGGACCCAGAATGCACTCTGGCACCAGGCAATGAGTCGTTTTGCTCAATTATTTTCTCTATATATTCCACAAAGGAAAAATAACTGCCTGGTTTTTACTAGATATTTTAAATTTGTATACTTTTGAGGTTTACGTTCCTACTTTTAGTCGCTCGAATTTATTGTAGTTAACGACTATCACCACTGTGTTATTGTCATTGTACATCTTGTTTTAGATCTTTGTGCCTTTCCCACAGCCAGAAGTTCCTCTATTTTACTGGACTGTAGATTAATTCAAATGTGGGTGAAGTCATTAAAACATTTACCGCCTTGAAACATGTGCAGCAACTGTTACATGATGTCTTTTTTATCACATTACGGACAGAGCAAATGCATCAGTGTAAATAATTTGTTCATATTTTTTTTTTGCCCTTTGCTTAAATTTGATTTGGGGAAGAACAGAACACCAATGTGTCATTAAAGCCTCCATTACTGTTTGGATTTCATTGAGAGATTTATAGACAGGTGTTACTGATCACTTTATCTTTCCTGAAAGTCAATTAGATAGTTGGTCTGTCAGGTTTGCTTGTTTCTCTCTACAAATACAAAAATCAGAATCTGATTATTTTTGATGTTGTGTTCTGACCGATTCCTGCCACAGTTTTATGTTTGTTTCTACAGTACAGCATGTCTGTGTCGTCCAGTTGATCTATACTTACTATAGAATCCGTTTGTTATTATCACTAAAGTTCTCAGGGATACTTTGGCCAAGGTTTTACAATTGTGACGGCAAATGAAAATATCTAATATCCATTATACATATATTAATTGTATATATAAAACATTTATATTAAACATAACTATTATACATATATATATATATATATATGTTATTTATTTTATTTATTTATATATATATATATATATATATATAATGTTTAGCAATGTGTGCTGATGAAGCAGTTCTCCGAGCCAGGGAGTAGTTATGACCTGCGGTTGTTATCATTAACCACTGAACATTGGTAGATATGAACTTGACTTTAATGTATTACTGTAAAGTATTAACAATACATCATAGTGTGTCTTGTTACGATTGCACATTTTGAGAAGACATTGCGTTTCCCCTTCTGGTGTTTCTGTAGCAGAGTTGGGCTGAGCTGCTAGTAGCTGTCAGATGTGATAGGAATTCCCATTTGGAGATGGTGACACTGTAAATGTGACATTCCTTCATGCAACATTAACCTCAGAGTGAATTGCATGCACAATTGGTTATTAAACACTTCTGAACACTCTATTGGAGGCAATAGCTGTCCATTAACTAGTCAAGGCGATACGTAATATGATGAGAAAAGGGTAGTTGGAAGGTCGTCAAACATCCAGATAGATGTGTTGACGTGAAGTACTCGGCTCTGGAAGCAGGTTACAATGTAAAGAAAGTGGAGACTGCTTACAACAGGATGTACATAATCAATTATATCTGCGGTCCTGTTGGTTTATTCAAGTTTTGATTAAAAAAAGGGATTTGCATTCGCAAGCAGCATTTTAAATATTTCACTTCTTTGCCAGTGAGTGAGACTTACTGTACACACTCCAAGTGCACAACGATTAACGGTGATATGGGTACCTTCTTCCTGTCTTAAAGTTGTGTTGTATGTGGAGCTTCTTGGTTAGTATTAGATTTTTTTTAATATTTTGCTTTTAAAAATAAAGTAAATCCCCTGACCTTTTGTGAATATAACAATTATATACACTTTAAATTAAAAAAAACGGCTGAACTGTATGACATCATTGAAAGAAATCCCAGCAATCTATTTTAGGATTCTCATTTTTAAGCCATTTATATCTGTACAAACACGTGTAATGAGTATCAGTCACAGCATCCGTCTGAGCTTTATTTACAACAATAGATATTGACATGGGTATCTATCAGTGGCATGCAGACAGGCATTTGGTGTGGCAGATAAATGTGATATAGATCAGTTTGCTCGGGTGGGTCTCCATCAATGATTCACTCAATTAGCATACTGCAGAGCAGGTAGATTGCAAGGGGAAGAATCAATACCCCCATTAATGCGTTAGAGAAAAGATGTCCATCCCGAATAAAATATCTAGCCATATATATATATATATATATATATATGGCTAAATCTTTTATACATATATATATATATATAATATGCGTCTCCATTGTTAACTCAATTTTCTTTGCAGGGTTCAAGGGGAAAGATTGCTCGATGGATATTGACCTTTGCTCATTTGGACTGTGCAGTGAACACACATTAATATGCGCTGAGACCAAGGATGGACAGAATGTCTCTTGCATGTGTGAAAGAGGTGAGCAAGACCTTTTAACAAGTGGTCATTTTGTCATGCAGCTGTATTAACGCGTTGAAAATCCTGCGTTTTCTCAGGCTTCAAGGTCATTTCACTGAAGGGAATATGTGGCTGTGCAGAAAATACTGCAGAATCAGCTGGTGTTCGAGTCGCTGTCTAGATCCAAAAGTAGTTCCTTATCTTTTGTTTTATCAGATCAACACTGCATAGCAGTCCCTCTTGTGTTTCTCTTACTCGACCATGCATGCGCAAAGAAAACTCAAAAGAATGTTATTACACCTTCATAACCGTATGATAATTTGACGCAGATTAATTTGAGAGCTCCTCCAGAAAGAAAAAAAACAATTTAGTTTGTGCGTCTGTCAAGTCCCGCTGATTCCCCTCCACGAGGATGACGATGTTATCGCAGCTGTAGCTGCCAGCGGTGAAAGGGATAACACAGAAGGAAGAGGAAGAGGCTTGACCTGATGGAGAGTCTCAGGCTTGCCAGGGGTAACCAGGCTTCAGACTTTTACAAGTCAAGGATCCGCGTGCAGTAAGTGACAGAGTGCCCGCATATACTGTGTGTACACGCTCTGGAAATCATTCAGCTTCTTCCTGGATACAGTTGCGGTACTTAAAACGAAGAAAAAACTAAATCCTCCAGCCAAACCACCAATAATAATTCAGTCGACTCTCCCCTGGCTCTGCTATCTCCTTTCAAATGAATGGCTATTACATGGAAGTTCATGTAACCCAATCAATAACCCTAACTCCATTAGTCCTTTTGCACTTATGCGCGGCAGACGTCAAAGTGAAGGAGTGTGAGTGATTTCTCATGTAAATGAAAGCAACCTGCGGCGGCTGCTCTGCTCAGATCACTTCTCAAGGTCAAACGGCGAGATGCTGTCACGTCTAGATGTTTTAGGTTTGATCTAATATTGCCAACCTAATGTGTTGCAAAACATCTCTCATACCCTCCCTTCCTATTTATTGAACCACGTTTCGACCGTTTGACCTATATGTAGTCCTCGCCATATTCCTGAGTATGTTTAATGAACTCACATTGGTGGATTTTG
The DNA here is from genome assembly GCA_036178185.1 of Liparis tanakae. NCBI lineage: Eukaryota > Metazoa > Chordata > Actinopteri > Perciformes > Liparidae > Liparis > Liparis tanakae. Next base: position 18,257,929 of record CM070100.1, read on the forward strand.
CTTTTATGTGAAACAAAATGATAAGGAAATACACGACTGGCTTGTTTGGAAGGTTGCTGGGGAAATGTTCCCACATTTTCAAGTTATTAAACTCTCTTGAAGAGCACATTTTGCAGCACAATAATTTATTGTGTTTTTACATCAATTTCTGACAGCGGTATGTTTTTGTTTTTGCATAAGCGTTCATTTCAAAGCAGCAACTTTTCAGTGCACGACTTATTTTTGCCGAACAATTATTTGAGCTCCAAAAGCTGTATGTTTCATCAACACCTCCACTGTTCGTGAGACCACAGGTTGTTTGCGTTGCAGCCATTGTTTGATTGCTCTTGTTTTTATATAGAGCCTCTGCATTGTTTCGGAGGGGAAGCGGCTTATTCTGAATGCTCTTTTGTATTTGTTTTTCCTGATATTGAAGAACATCTTAAGACTCTTAAGCTCTGTTTAGTCCTTGGCCGACTGTGAAACACATAACAAATACTCCAAGCTATAGATACGTGTGAGGTTAACGCACTAACAGCCTGTGTAGCACCAGCAGTAATGGGCCTTAAACACTGACATGTTTCTTCTCTCTAATGGTGTGTGTGTGTGTGTGTGTGTGTGTGTGTGTGTGTGTGTGTGTGTGTGTGTGTGTGTGTGTGTGTGTGTGTGTGTGTGTGTGTGTGTGTGTGTGTGTGTGTGTGTGTGTGTGTGTGTGTACTGATGCATGTTATTTGTTTCACGTGGTTCTATTTGTGTATAGATTGACTTTGATCTTTAAAAATCAGTAGATCTGGCTTGTTTAATGCAATAAATCAGAAGTGCAATGACTGGCTCTTATTAAACATGATTAAATGATCCAGTGAGCTGAGGCTGCAGGTGCCCAGCAAGCTCTTTCAATCGATACACGCTTTAAATATAATCTTTTCTTTAGGAAAACAATGACATGCTTATCCTAATTGGCCGAAGGATTAAACCAGGCCAAAAAGAATCCAATAACTTTCTTTTATTTTCTACATATGCTGCAGGGTTTGAAGGGTCATTTTGTGAAGTAAACCTCAATGAGTGTGAGTCACAACCCTGCCAGAACGGGGGGATTTGTGTGGACGGCAATGACCGGTATCAGTGCTTCTGCTCGGAAGGTAAGTGGCAGTGCAATTTAGATTCCTAAAATATGTGAGACAATATGATTATGCGGCTAATTCAGACCTTTGTTGGTGTGCAACCAACCTGTTATGACCCTCCCTGACCAAACACTGGTGCACTCATTAGATATGGGTTCAGATCAGTTTCAATAATTATAAACGTACATGAAGAGACTCACAAATGCAAACATGAATATTCACATAACATTTTACAAATATATTACATTTATAAATGCCTGCAGAACGACTCACAAATACATTCCAATGCACACGTAAATACATTACGATTTTTATAAATGTAAAGAAAAATCACAAATATATTTATATATTTATTATTTATATTTATCTTTTTTTTGTGGATCGCTACACACTTTGCACACAGATTTATGAGACTCCCCTGGCGTGGCTCAATCTATAAATGCGTTTTTTCAACATGGACCTATCTGTAGCCAATCAGATGTCGTCCCGCCTTAGAGAGGCGGGGCTTATCTTTGTACGGTATTATTATCTTATTGCAGTTTATTTTCAAGATTTTAAACATTGGTAGCATTTCCCATTCCTCCCAAGGGAACAATATTCATGTTAAAAATAATTAGGGAAGCCCATAAAGACTCAAGTAAAGAGTATTAGAGACATCATTATACTATTTTGCATCTCAGACTTCATTATTTCAACATTTATAATAAAAATTAAAAAAAACTATTGGAAAACATCCAACATAACATAACTGTTGCTACAAACCAAAGACGCTACTTCTTGCTCATTACATTCCTCACAAACAATGTATGATCTGCAGACTCAGTTTGGTGCTGATGAGAAATATGGATAAAATAACTCCTTTTTTCACAACTGGAAGAAATTTTTGATCCTTATCTTCTTTTTGGTCCTCAACATGAAAACAACAACAAAACATTTATCTTAATTCATGTAACTTTACAGCCATCGACGGTGGAGAGTCAACAGAAATGTGTCTAAACCAAAACTACAGGTGAAGTTGCTGATTAACACTGTTTCCCCCAAAGAACAGCGACTAATCAGTGGACTCATTTGTTTGCTTGGAGTGATTAACATATACTATCAACAAACAGTTGTTTCTAGCAGTTGATGCTGATTGCCTCCTGTATTCATCAATATTTTCAACAACACATTTTTTTTGCGTCTCATGACTTTCCGTTCAATACCCGCAAGGTTAACAGATATTTGCTTTACATTTTTTTTCCAATCACATAAAGCCATTCCATCAGAAATTGTCGCTCGCCTCATTAGAGTAAGAAGGAATAAATCTCTGCTATTTTTCAAATCATTTCTTGGTCCGGTTGACATGCGAGACATACCTCTGATTAAAGCTTGATTGCGGGTGAAGCCTGTTATGCATTTTTAATGAAGTCAGGATAATTGTCAAATTTTATGACATGGAGAGAGGTGGAAATTGGTTCCATGGTCAGTTTGAGAAATGATGAGAATTTGACCTGCACCGATGGTGCTGATAGCCAGGCATTAGTCATGGGCCTCCTGTAGCTGCACTGTGTGACAGTGCTAATGATACTCATTTTGTAGCGTGACCATGCACTGGAATATATTTACGGGGGACTAAAATGTCAGAAATTGGCAGCTCTCACGTCATGACTTTAACCTTTTTATTTTTTAAATATCAATTATGCTAAATCAAATTGAAAATGTTCCATTAAAATAATGTCACAAATATTATGACAAAATCTAATTAAGTTTCCTAAATAAAGACTGATGCAATCTACTCTCCACATTATGTACATGTCTTGTGATGAGCCTGCATTGAAAAATAATGTAAAAGGTCTGCAATGAAACTGCAATACATTTGCTTTTGGGAGCAATTTAATATAAATGTGTGTCTTTTCATATCTGGCGATTACTAATATGCACTGATGAGATTTCTCTTTATCTCTTCATACCAGGGTTTGCTGGGTTGAATTGTGAAATCAACAATGATGAATGTGTCCATGGATACTGTGCCAATAATTCCACATGTATTGACCTGGTTGCAGACTATGAGTGTATCTGTCCTTCAGGCTTTGCCGGTGAGTTATCTGAGGCATCATTTTCATAGCATAGACTTTAATGAACATAGTGCAGATTGATGAGTCTTCAATAGTGATGACCATCAACCATGTCCAATGCAAGAGCTCATTCACCAATTTCAGCAGGACTCCATCTGATTGAGTAGAAACATATTTGTTTCTCTTCTTGTAGAAAATGATATCGGATAAAGTGTTTTTCCAAAGATGAAATATTGGCAACCGAAATATATCAACACTGCTGTTTATCTTACATATACAGTAACACTAACTCAAGTAAACAGAATGCTGATCTGTACATTACTAATACAAGTTTATTTTATTTGTTATGATATAAATATAACCTTTTTTTTGTATCCATCACGTTGTGCGCAGTAGTAGCAAGGGAATATATTCTATATTATATCATATATATTCATATTGTTGTACTGTGACAGTGTAAGCAGGCATAAACCTACACTAAATAAATTAAATTATTATACCGCAGTATCGGTCCTGCTGGCTCCATTACCAAACACACACACACACCCACACACACACCGCCGCACATCACGTTCCTCACGTTAATGGTTGTCAATCTCTGCAGTCAAAGTCATTAGTCGGATGGGATATTGAGATGTGTCATTATGTTGGCGATGTGCTCCTTTTCTTGGTGCGTGTTCATTTTTGCAGCGCTCAATTAACAATCTTTATTTCCTCTCAGGGAAGAATTGCTCCACATTTGTCTCCGCATGTGCGTCAGATGTTGAGTTCTGCAGAAATGGAGGAACCTGCTCCTACAACCCAGCTGGGGAAATGCAATGTATTTGCCCTCCAGGTATCAAAGCACATGTATGAAGTTGATTGGTAATGAATTTCTGAAGCTCCGTTTCTTTATTCAGGAATCAAGCTCGTCAGAATCAGAAATCTGGTTTATTGCCAAGTACGTTTCACCCACAAGGACGTTTTTTTTATGCATAGCATAAACATACTAATCCATAAATATTCCGATGCCGTTCAATTTAAGTTGAGAAAATCCAGAAATGTGAATATAGAATATAATAAAAATACAATAAGAATACAAATTGCTATAGTTATAACTCCCTCTAGACATGCAGACATGCAACAGCAGTGGACCAAGCGATGCTCAAAGCTACAATATAATTCCAGCCACAATGCATCTTGTGCTCCTCTTGGCTTACTCTACATCAATCCCTCTTTTAAATTGAGCCCTTAATGCATGTGCAAATCTACTAGTCTTATTGATTACTGTGGTGTTATCACCAAAACACCATTAACCTCTAAGTGAATACCATTAGAAAGCATGTGTACAAATCTGCAAATTAGTTGCATTTGGTGAAGAAAAAAGAAACCACCACACATCAGTTGTTTTACTTTGTTTATTTTTCTGTTGTTAAAATCCCTCGTTGATTTTAGCGCTTCGGGCCGATGATGCTGGATAGGATTTGTAAAACGGCAAAGAGGAAAAACAATGGCAACGACCACATTACGTGAAATCCCGATCCGCGATGTCTGCCAGACGTGGGAAGTCAGGAGGATACTGTACGCATAGCTACGCACATCAATCATCACTTTGATCCCTCTTCTTACAGGATACCATGGCGATGAATGCTCCTCGTCTGTGAACCGATGCGTGGCAAATCCTTGCAACCCTGAGGGGAGTCTCCTCTGTGAAGAGCTGGCGAATACCTCTAGATGTGCGTGTCGCTTTGGGTACTCCGGGCCGCGCTGCGAAACGCCAATAAGCCACTGTGTTGACGGTCTGTGTCAACATAGGTCGACGTGTGTGAATCTAACTAGAGGGTTCACATGCGATTGTTTACCAGGTGGGTTCATCAACTGGATACTGCACACTTACTCTCAATGTGATGCTCTCGCGTTTTCACCTTCCTTCTCCGTGGGAGTCTAATCTCTTTGGCCTAAAGCAAGAACACGAACCAGCCTTATGAGGCGAGTACGTCCGCGCTCAGTTCATCAGGTTGGGAGCTGACTTCAAAGCGGCGATGGGGCCTGGAATGTAGGTTTCCCCTTCTAGGAGCAATAGGTCTTCTACTCCTATTTAATCAAAGTAAATGAATTGATAATGTTGGATAGTATGCCATTATTTCTGAGGTAAACATTGCAGCCCACTCCTGGTACTCACTGCTGTTTTGAAGTATATTTAAATCTTTTTTATGGATGATAATAATCCAGTAGATCACTGGATTGACAAACTCAACACTTTACTCAGCACTTTACTTTACTTTACTTTACTCAGCACCTTACTTACTTTACTTTACTCAGCACTTTACTTTACTTACTTTACTCAGCACTTTACTTTACTCAGCACTTTACTTTACTTTACTCAGCACTTTACTTTACTCAGCACTTTACTTACTTTACTTTACTCAGCACTTTACTTTACTTTACTCGGCACTTTACTTACTTTACTTTACTTAGCACTTTACTTACTTTACTTTACTCAGCACTTTACCCTTGTAGTATTTAGTATTTTAGTATTTGTATTTAGTAACTTAGTATTAGTATTTTTTTATTTTGTATTTTAGTAGTAGTATTAGTATTTTGTATTCTAGTAGTAGTATTAGTATTTTGTATTTTAGTATTAGTATTTTGTAATTTAGTATTTGTATTTTAGTATTTAGTAACTTAGTATTTTATATTTTGTATTTTAATAGTAGTATTAGTATTTTAGTTTTGTGTTTTTATTTGTATCTTTTATTCTTAATCCTGAAATGTCCCCACTGTGGGACAAAAAAAAATATTATCTTATCATATAATAGAGTGATTGTACATGTTGTTATTCACTTGAGCACTAGAAGGAACAAAAAGACATCTAATTAAATTCTCATGTTGCTCTTTATTACTTTTTTATAATGCCTGGGTCACCACTAGACGTCTTCACAAGACGGTGTCACAGTATATCACCTCCAACAGGCGTTTCTTTAAGAGATTGTCCCCTGGAGTGGAGAAATCCTATAGCCGATATTGTCCTCTCTCCACAGGGTTAACAGGCCAGTTTTGTGAGATAAACATTGATGACTGTGAAGAAAAGCCGTGTGGAGCTCTGAGTATTTGCGAAGACGCTCTCGGTGGCTACAATTGCTTCTGTGCGCCGGGATTTATTGGTAAGTGAAAGCTATGTCGAAGTCATTCTTTGTAAGTTAAAGAGACATTTTATTCACCGAAGCAATGTGTCAACAAACTCAACATATTAGACGCTTTCTATGCTTTCTAAGGAAATGACTGCAAGGTTGAAGTGAATGAATGTCTCAGCCAGCCTTGTCAAAATGGAGGCTCTTGCGTTGATGAGCTTGATTCGTTCAGCTGCCGGTGTCCTCCTGGAATCAGAGGTATTTCAAATGCTTCTTTCCACAGATATGTTTGCCCAACACTGCTCGCACTCGAATGATGTAATGATGAGTGGGAGGCTACTTCAGTCCGGCCTCCAGCGTGCATGGATATGAGCACTTTTAAGAGAGGATATATGTATTGTTCATGCACTTTGACATTTCTATTGTAATGCGGTCTCTTCATTTCACCAAGAGACAGACATTTTAATTTAGAAAAGATAGATATTTAACTGTAGACATGTGGGTGCATCAGCATGGAAGTTCATTAATACACTCAAAAGATGGAAAGGGACTGAAGCATGAATTAGTGAGTTAACACTTTTAACATTTTCTTAAAATACATTCTAAAAAAATAACTTGTTCATCCAGAAATTACAGCTTTCTTTTCTTAACAAATATCTTAACATCTTAATATCTTGTTAATATCTTAACAAATATCTCAAATGTGTTTTGTCTCAATGCAACAATCAAATATGTTATTAAAATCAATATAATTTTGCATTGAAACTTTTCTCAGAGATATACATACAACATATTTCTAACTATTTTCTGCCACCGCTATCTCGTTCACGCCATACATGACTGAAATGTATTTCACGGTGATATAATATCAAATCCAGAAGAAGATAATTCTACATTATATACACTTTTGCTAGATGTGTCGTTGACCCCAAATCTTCTAACCCTAGTGATATATTCATTTAACAGTAGGATCAGTTCGATTTAGAAGACGAGTGGATCGGATTTCAGGAAACTCAAAGTGGCAAGAGCTGCTGACAGCTGAACTGTGTCCATTATATTAAAGTACATCCACCTTCTCATGCTTAGGATGGAATCTGAGGAGTTTCTCTCGCTTTACATAATGTTTTTTACTCAGCTCTTGTCTTACTTCTCCTTAAACTACCGGCGGGAATATAAATGTATTCAATGAATGGAAATAAAAAGTTCACATCGGGTGTGGTTTAAAGAAATGTATGGCAACAAATAATTACATTCAAGCTTGATGCCCCTCTAATGGAAAGCTTCCACTGAAGCGCAGTTACAGAGGAAAATCAGAAATCCCATCAGGGCAATTTCTCTTATGTGAAGAGGGGAACGACTTTCTATCGTCTGCTCATAATGTGTGGGAGTTGATCTGCTTAATTGTGCAGGTATCTTGGATTCAACACATGAATCATACATGATGAATGTCATCATTATGAGTTTATAGTCTCAGAGTAGTTTTTTTCAGATGCTTTTGTTTATCAGTAAAGCATACCGATCAAAAGCTACACTGCCCCAGGGTTCGTACGGTCATGGAACACCTGGAAAAGTCATGGAATTTTAAAATGGTCATTTCCAGGCCTAGAAACGTCATGGAAAAAACTTAGATCATAAAAGTTTTGGAAAAGTCATGGAAATGTGTTATAATTACATGTTCATTTACGCCAAAATAAATAAGAATTAAATAATAATTAATATGTTTTTTAAAGAAAAACGCTCAAAATATGAGTTGGCGCACGCTCTCGATACGTAAAATGTTCTAAATTTGTCATGTTTTTACCGAGATTTCAATTTGGTCATGGAAATTTTGTGAAAAATCATGGAAAAGTCATGGAAAAGTCATGGAAATCCATCGGTCGAAATTTGTAAGAACCCTGCTGCCCCTAGTTCCTAACATGTAACGTTTATCTTCGGGATGGTGACGGAGGAAAGGGCGTGGCGTCCTCCAAATTCAAAAGGTTTATCCCTGTGTGTGCAAGAATGTGTTCAGCAAATGGCATGGGTTATCCAAAATTATACTTTTTTCTGCAAGTAGAAGAAATTGAAAGTGGCACCAGAGTAAAGGTCAATGGGGTCGCATAGGCATTAGGGGTTATCCACTGAGGCCCAATATCCATATTTTGATTTTCAAGGTCATGGAATTTGGTTATTAGCCAGTATGCAAATGTAATTATTGATTTTCATAAAAGTATTAATATTAATAGGAATATTAACATATATGAATAATAACGGGTCACTATCCTGGAATTAGGGGCCAATAACCAAACTGGATTAAGAACAGTGAGGGGTTGAATTTGAGCACAGGCTGTTACATCCAGCTATTATTACAACACGTATGCACAAATTATATCACAGTGAACTGCTTCTTGGAGGAGAGGGGAGAAAGAGGAGGGGCAAGAGGAGGAAGAGGAGCAAGAAAGATGGCAGAAGTAATCTCGGGAGAGATTATGCCACGCGAGACTTAACAATGGTAAAAGAGAGGATGGAGCACGAAGGCGGACATGGTCACATAAAGTAGTCATGTCACACAACTTTACACAATGGCAGTGAACACAATGGAGACTGCACTTCCACACCATGTGTGTGTATAAAAAGTGTAAAGGCATACACGTACGTGTGCGTGTGTGTGTGTGTGTGTGTAGGTGTTCAATCCTCAGCGCACCAGTAAATACAGGAACTGTAACTTGAGTCATCCTCAATGCTGATGGTGCAACAAAAGTCTTCCACAAATAGGTTGGACTTTGGCTACAGGTGATTCATACTGAAAATGTTAAATCATCAAAAGTTAAACTCTTCAGTTGTAAGTGTCTATTGTAGCTGCTGTAATAGGAAACTGCTCCTACAATGAATGGATATTTCAAAATATTTTGTTGTCCCAGAGTCTTCTCGATATTCTAAAGGTGTTTGGCTACAGTGAGCATCAGTATTGAGAGTATTTCAAAGACCTTCAGGCCACATTTATAGTAACAAATTCTCTATTTAGACCTTTTGTACTAATACAAGAGGAGCAGAAATGGTAGCCTCAGATTATGTGAAATGCTGCTGTAATTTGAAGACCTCTCACGTTGGCATTATAGTACAACAGCCTCCTCCAAAGGTTACAGCAACTTTAATTGTATGAAATATCAATAATGCAAGAGAACATCACCTCACAGTTTGTGTGTAGAAGATCTATTTTGTATTAATGGAGTAAACTATTTTTTTTGGTGTCATATACAATTATAAAAGTATGGTGTTTAGACAGAAATATAGTGATTTGTTGGAAATCTGACAAATAAGGGTTTTCAAATCAGTGTCAAAATAACTTTTCTAGCCTAACCGTACAAATGTGTTTATTCCTTGTGTTGCAAAAAGTGCACACGCAACATCAGACTGACTTAATTTCTGTGACAACTGTCTTAAAATTATGCAAGCAAAGGATTGACGGTGTCACCAACCATCACATTTCAAACTCTGTGAAGAGGCTTTCAGTGAAATGCAACATATATTCCACCACGTTGAAGGAAAGAAAAAAACCGAGCATGAGTCATACAATTTTTATAAATCAAAGCTGCAGTAATTGTTGGTCATAAAACGAACAAAGATTTTGATCTTTTCATGACCTTGACCTTTGACCCGATCAATCCCAAAACCTAATCAAATGGTCCCTGGGTAATACCCAATCATCCCACTAAATTTCATGCGATTCAAAGAAGATTTTGACCTTTTCATGACCTTGACCTTTGACCCGGTCAATCCCAAAATCGAATCAAGTGGTCCCCGGATAATAACCAATCATCCCACCAAATTTCATGCGATTCGGTTTAATACTTTTTGACTTATGCAAATAACACGCACGCATACAAATACACGGCGATCAAAACATTACCTTCCGCATTTTCAATGTGACGGTAAAAATGCGGCAACAGAATCCTCCAACTGCGACAACATAATCAGAGCTCCACATGGACGTCATCCTAAAGTAGGCTTGAATATTCCTGATGAATGGAGGAGGGAGTGGGTGTGTCTGGGCTCTGATGGACTGCTATATTTTTGCTGTCAGTCATTAATGTAGTCGATGCATTCTTGAACCACTGACTTTTCAATCTCGTGTTTTTACAGGAAACCACTGTGAAGTCGACATAGACGAGTGTGTATCGTCACCTTGCATGCACAACGCCACGTGTGTTGACCTTGTTCATGGCTATGGATGTGTCTGTATGCCGGGATTTACAGGTTAGTCGATGCATTTATTTATTGGTGTGGGGAGTATCTTTGTATGTTCAAACATGGATGATAAATTCAGTGCAGACCATATTAATTCAGTTCAGTGCATACAATAATTATACATGTATAATAATACATTATGTATGGCCATTAAGTCAGCAGCCCACAGACGCTCTTTAAAGGGTCGAGACAAAACCGTGCTTTGATACTTAGAGACATTCTTAAGTCTTAATTATTTCCCTACATTTGAGGGTTAAAAGCACAAAGAAGAGGAAGAACTTAAATAAAACATAGATCATGTCATTCCACCTATAAACGTTTCTTAATAACCACTCATATTTCCCAGATTAAGTGCATTGCAAGCAATGTCATTGGATTGCTGAATCTTATCATCTCAAAAATGCAGGTTTCCCTTCCTTCTAACATTTTTTTTTTTTGCAAGTTCAGAATTATATCTGAAATAGGGTTATTCCTGTAAGATGATAGATAGATAGATAGATGGATTCTTTATTAATCCACAAGGGGAAATTTGTCGTCACAGTAGCAGCACCAATAAACTAAACACACAAGAATAAAATATAAAATAAAATATAAAAAAACAGGGATGAAAGAAATGGAGTATACAAGTAAAATATAAAATACAAAATTAAGCATATATGTATGTAAAATTATTTATATATATATATATATATATATATATATATATATATATATATATATATATATATATATATATATATATATATATATATATACACACACACATCCAAACAAATATAATACAATGACTGATGACTGTGCAAAGTACACAAAGTAAAATATATAATATAAAATATATATGTATGTATAAAAGTGTCTACTAAATGACATGTAATGTAATGTAATATATATATATATATATATATATATATATATATATATATATATATATATATATATATATATATATATATATATATATACACACACACAACATACATGCATACACAAATATGATACTAATGACTAATGACTGGTGGTTGAGCTGCATTCATCTACTAGCATCTGTGTGTATGGCATCCAAAATAATACACACACAACCCCATTATTCTCGGTCCAACCCTCTCCGAATTCAAGTTGCAGCAACTCCAGTGATGCATTTTGTGATTTCAACACTGAATGTTTCAGAACAGCCAACTGTATCATATTTATCAATCTGTGTTCTCTTCCGTCAAAGGTACAGAGTGTGACGTTGACATCGATGAGTGTGCTTCATCTCCCTGCAAGAATGCAGCCGCTTGCATTGACCAGCCCGGTAATTACTTCTGCCGATGTGTGGCTCCGTTTAAAGGTAATGAGCACTGAGGGAATGGGGACAAGAAGCACAATTAATTAACTCCACATACTATTATTTTCACCTGTCTAAACTCACCTCACATGTCTCAACAAAAGGAGTACGTCTTAATTTGCTACCGATGGTTGGTTAAGTACAAAAAACCTTGAGTAATTACTAAGCGGTAAGCGACGGTGTGTGCTTCCGCCAAATGTGACAACTTTCATCATGTAGCCACATGATAGAGCTAGCGTCACAACGGCATCATCTTGGCATGTCAGTGGGAATTAAAATGGTGGTGGGTGATTTGGGCGGAAAGTACAATTTTACTCGCATGAGAAGACAATGAAAAGCTAAGTATTTAAAGAATGATCACTTTCCTATCATCATAGTTTACTGTAAGAAAGCAATAACACTTGTGTTGTCATATATTGTTAACTTACAAGTTTGGTTATCATTAATAGACAACACAAGATTGTTACTTTTATTGAAAAAGTATTAATGGTCAAACATTAGATAAGATAAGATATTCATTTATTAGTCCCACAGTGGGGACATTTCAGGATCACATTAGAGTACATTAGAGCATTAATAAAAATAAAAGATACAAATAAAAACACAAAACACAATACTAAATATTAATACTACTATTAAAATACAAAATACAAAATTACTAAATACTAATACTAAAATACTAAAAAATACTAAATACCAATACTAAAATACTAAATTACTCAATACTAATACTAAAATACAAAAAAAATACTAAATACTAATACTAAAATACTAAAAATACTAAATACTAAATACTAATACTAAAAACTAATACTAAAATACTAAATACTAAAAGGGGAAAACAAAGTAAAGTGTTGAGTAAAGTGTTGAGTTTGTCAGGATCTCAGCGATGTACTGCAGCTGTCAGCAGGAAGGAACATAACATATCATATATATATATATATATATATATATATATATATATATATATATATATATATATATATATATATATAAAATAACATATCTTAAATAACGTGATTTTTAATGATGTGTACTTGTTGACAGCTTGTTTCTGTTCCATGTTAGTAATGACTGCACTGTCCTGATTATGATTCACATCAAGCCGTTTGTCCTTGTTATACTTTGACTGTTGACCGTTCCAGTTGGACTCAAGACTGCCTTGAAGGAACTGTCAGTGGATAATAATCTTAAGGTGTCATTTCACAGGAGCACAAAGGGCTCCATCATTAATAAATGTGAACAACATTCATCTCGCCAGACTGCGTCTAGACACACTCGTCCTCGCAAACCAAACAATCATTCAAGAAGGACCTTGGTCAAAACCCAAGGACCACATATCTAATGAGCCCGTTGTCTATGAGATCGTCCTGTAAGGACAGCGGTCAAGTCAGCGCTTCACGACTCGAGGCTTTACGGCAGAGCGGCCGGGCCGACATGACTCCTGAGCAAGACACATGGATGTTATAAAAAGGCACTTTAAGACAGCTGATGGCTTGAAGAGAAAGATTCAGAGCGCTCATGAGAATGAACATGGGCGACTGCGGGTCAGTGGGTAGCAGGTCCGTCTTTCTATCAGGGGGTTGGAGGTTCAATCCCCGCCCTGGTCGATGTGTCCTTGAGCAAGACACTTACAGCGTTTCTCAATTCAAATAACACGACTACAGACTTGTGTTCTTTTGGAGTCTGGACTTGGGAGTCCAGACTCCGGAGGACGGGAGGACGGGAGGACGGTCTTTC
>CM070100.1:18276486-18281486 GCA_036178185.1 Liparis tanakae
AAGCATTTAATGAGAGTAATAGCAGCTACACGCACCAAGACAGAGTGACAGCATAGATTACGTGCTAAATCTTTGGGATAATGAAGAATCCTGGGACCCTGACTGAGGAAGTAATAAATTCACTCCTGTAAGAAGTGCAATTACCTCTGTCACTGGCTGCCTGTACACCAGTGTTGTGCTGGAGAAACAGAAGGATGCTTCCCACTTAAACGTCAGTTAATAATTAAAGAAAGGGCAGGAATGGATTATATGACGTGGAAGATTCTTGCTTCTGATGGAATAAATTGGCACATTTGTAACATCTGAACAGAGAAAGGCAGCTGACGTGTGCTCCTTCCCATTGGTGTACTTCTTTTCGACTCATTCAGAGTGTTGAGCGTGTGGAAACTAATGACAAGGCTTTTAGTCTCATGGAGGAAGAGCGGGATATGGACAGACGGGGAAAGTAGTCGGAGAGAAAAGAGTCTGACTGGCCATTACAGAGAGGTTTATTTAAAGACTGTTAGGTGTCAAACTCCATATGGGTGGAGTGGAACCTGTCGCATAGATTTAGCAGCAATAGGTTTGATGCCCTTATTTCAATAGTCACATTCATTTTTAAATCACAATGAACTATGTGCTTCAAAGCCATTATTAGCACTTACCTGAACTACTGCGAGTACAGTAAATGAATGTATGATGCGAGTGGCTGAAGCTGTCCTCCTGATCTTTTTCAGTCGTAGACGGCTTTCACTGCCTTTGCAATCCTGGATTTGCTGGGCTGAGATGTGAGCAAGACATTGACGACTGCGTGAACAGTTTGTGCAGCACCAACTCCAGATGTACGGACCTCCACATGGTAAGTAGAACCACTCGTAGTTTGGCACTATTATGACCTGATGTAATGGCAATTAAAAAGGCTTTAAATTGGCACAATGTTCTGTAAATCATCACAGTTTGTAACCCTTTGGATAGCACTCCAGATTTCATAAAATATTGAATACATAAAAAACATTACCTATTCAATCGTGCAGTTTAATGTTTGAAAGCATTTCGGTTGCAGTAAAATATAAACAAATGTGCAACAACATGAAACATTATGTATTATTAAAGATAATGACATATGGCTCCATGACTCTGGGCTCTACAACACTCAGGTTTCTATATTCAAGGGAAATCAACAGATCGTATTGGTCTTATTGTGAAGGAGGAAATGAAAGTACGTTTCAGGCTTCTGGGTGAAACAAGATAGGAACAGGACACGTCTCATAATATCTAATGAATGCACCTCATTATTGTATCCCCAAACAGACAAACTATGACATTTATACCTTGTGGACTGAGTTCGTATTATGTTAAAATGACCGAAAGGTTCCTAAAGTACACTTGGAACAAGCACACAGGAGTTCTCAGTGGACGTATTAAAAATAAATTGCATATTCATGATTCGGTTGTCCCTATTTTGAACGGAATGTTATTTAAGGATTCAGAAAGAACCACAGTAGATACTTCTTTATTTTTTTTATTTTTGCAGAGCCACATTGTGACTTTATATCATGTTGGCTCCAGTACAACTATTTCTGATTGCAGGCTTTCCATTCCTGGTCATGCATCGGCACATTCATTCTGAATGCATATGTCAAAGTCCAAACGGCTACTCATAGTGTGTCCTCGTTCTGAAAAAATAACACCACATTTACTGCTGCACCTTACATAGTTGTAATAATAATAATAATAACTAGAACGGGCACTCGGTGGAGCGCATACCTTCGCATATCACAAGATTGAGCATTGAATTATGAAAATGTTGGCATTAGTTGCATGCCAATTGGATACAAATTGAGCGTGCTAAAGAAGATTTTCACCTTTACATGACCTTGACCTTTTACCCGATCAATCCCAAAATATAATCAAATGGTCCCCGAATAATAACTAATCATCAAACCAGATTTCATGCGATTCGCTTTATTACTTTTTTACTTATGCGAATAACACGCACGCATACAAATACGCGGCGATCAAAACATTACCTTCCGCATTTTCAATGCGAATGTAATAATAATTACTATTACATTCTATTTGGACGCGTCTTTTAAGTCACCCAAGGTCACCGTACAATAAAATCAAACAGGATACAGGATAAAAGTATGAAAGATAGAAACAACATAAAAACAAGTGCAGTGCACAGGATCCAGTTATAAAGTTGTAGATAAGCAAATGTAACAGATGAATGAAATGAATGAAAACTAAGTTTGTCAAATAAAGGCTGTACATGAAAGATGGCGTAATTATCTGAAGGCTGATTTCTTTCAGCACATGTCACACCGAGCATGTCCGTCATTCTGTACGGACGTCGGTTTCCACAGACGCCACACACTCGGACTCGAGAGAACGTTTTAAGACTTTGGTTTGTTTGCAAGGCACAGCTCTACCTCTGTAGTTTGTGTGTGTTTAGCCTTTTTACCATTGATCTGTTTCAGCTGCAAAAAGGCCCTGGGAGCTCCATGCTGCTTACAAACTGGCCAATGAGTGCCAGGGGCCTTTTTTTCTCCAACAGCTGCTTATTTGCTAACAGATTGCAGTAGTGAAGCAGATGTGTCAGAGATAAAGTCTTCTCCTTTGGACAAAGACGGATAACTTTGCGTGTTGACTATATTCCAATCCTAATGTTTGGGTTTGAAATAAGTTTGCACTTAGTGCATCATGCGTGTAAGAAAGATTAGATTTATGAAGCAAAGAACAGCGTCCAGAAGGAGCCGCGTGAAAAAAAGTATTACGGAACATTTTATAAGTATTCAGTGAGTGATAATAATTTAGTAAAAAATATGTGTATACATTTCTGTATTTAATAATTTTATAAAAAATATTTGTATACATTTATGTATATAATAATGTAATAAAAAATATTTGTATACATTTCTGTATTTAATAATTTTATAAAAAATATTTGTATACATTTCTGATGTCAATCTTTCAAAAAGAATAACAACTTCTACTCAATATAAAGTGTTTGATAATGGTCTATATTTGAATATCATCTAACATTTTACTATTGTTTTCCCTCCCAACACTTATTAAAACTGGCATAAGCAATTATGTCATTGAAAAGTAACTTTTAGGCTTTCATTGGTGGATTTCTAATATTCATCAAAAGCAAACTTGCATATTGTGTTGCTGTCAAGACCTCTTACTTTCAAGAAAGTGTGACTGTAGCAATTTGAGGATAACTGAAGGACACATGCTCATTTCCCCTCCTATATAGTGAAATAATCAACAAGGGATTCTGTGACAGGGTTTCAAAATTGCCCCGCACAAAATCCTGGTTCGAACATCCAGTGTAATTTCCAGGGATAAAGAGACGACTCCCAATCCAAAGACAAAAGGACACTGCACGAGAAGGGTATCGGGTGTGAGATGAGGGCTATAACAAAATGTCAATCAAAATGTTTTTCGTCAAACTGTTCTCCGTTTCACCGCTCTTTCTCAACTCGTTATTTAAATTGGGACCGTTTTTTGGAAACCCCTCAGCATCGTCTTGTTGTCAGTGCAGCTTCCTCTCTCCGAACACCGTGTCCCGCAGAGATTTAGCTTATTTTGGAGAATCGCGGTCCCTGAAGGTGACTTAGCAGCAAAATGAGATTATGTTCTTTTGCCAGGAGTGAGCAATAGGAGTCTCCTGGAGGTATCTAATTTGTCAAGAGATGACGGCATTTCCCCCCCACCTCTAGCACCGAAGAGCCCACAGTGTACAAGTGATAGCAGACAAAGTTGAACGGCTCCCCTCCGGTGTATGAAACACAGATTAGCATGTATTCAACCAGCAGCACCCGGGACCTTCAGACAGGATCTTGGCAATGAGGAGTACTGAAAAAAACCTTGACCATATGACTTCTTTCATCTTGTATGCAAAGAGGAAATTAAATTAACCAGTACCTTGGAAAGTATTAGACAACAAGACATTCATCTCCTGTGCCATGATTAATTAGCATAATGCAGATTGCAAAGACGAAATAAAGAACAAGCTGTTCACATACTGCTCTGAAAGGAGGAAGGAACAAAATTAGCAACGGTCTTTATTTATATATATATATATATATATATATATATATATATATATATATATATATATATATATATATATCTAGGCATATAATCTAGGCAATTTCTAACATGTTTGCTTGTCTATGAAAATTCATTTTCTCATTGTACGCTCGATAAAGGCATGCACCGTATACCTTGGATGGCACGAGGGGGAAACGGCTTGCATATTATGCAGAGGGTGGGTAGTAGGAGGAATACATCTGCATGGCAGTAATGTGGAAATTGAAGACAAGCTTGACAATTCCACATTTTAGACAGTTCTCGACAGCAAAGAGCTTTTTTTTTAGGGAGTTTTTTCTCTGAAATATTTTTCAGCATAATAAGCATTGCACCGTTTACTAAAATGTAATGGGTATAAATGAGCCAACGAGCAAGTGTCAGCATGCCCGCTGAACAACTTAATGAACCGCTTCTCTACGTACTGTATATACGGTCATTTTTTTAAATATTAATGGTGTGTATTGCTTTTATTATATTACTACACTAAGCAAAGTGCCGATTCCGTGTCACTATATTCAATAGCATTCTAACGGTGGTTCCTTTCTTTTGTATTGCAGAGTTATGAGTGTGTGTGTCACTCCGGCTGGGAGGGCGAGTTCTGCCAACAAGAAATGGATGAATGTTTATCGCAGCCCTGCAAAAACAACGCCACCTGCACAGACCGTCTCGACGGCTACGAGTAGGTGTGCGAGCCGGCCCGAGGGTGCTCTCCTCACGAGGTGCATCAGTCGCTTAATAAATGCAGAAAAAGAAGCCGTTCAGAGATAGCAATATGTCCTTCCACCGGCAGCGGAGATAATGAATTGCAGATGGCAGGTAAAACAAATGAGTCAATCAATGGCTCACAGCATGAAAAGGTTTCAGGGGAGCGGTGACTCATTGGAGGAAAAAGCTGGTGTATCTGCTCCAGCTAATGCCCG
>CM070100.1:18286486-18311486 GCA_036178185.1 Liparis tanakae
CACTTCACTAGACGACATCAGTCTCACAAGAAAGGTGATGTGGCAACTTTAGTGTTTGCCTGTTCAACAGGAACTAAAAGGTTGCCATTAGGAGGTGCCTACTGGGAGTAGCATTAAAGGGATTTGTAAAACACAGTGAAAAAGAGTTTTGTCTACAAAGGTATACTGTGAAGACCTGGAGGCCAGAATAAAACCAGAGCTCGCTGAAAGAATTGTCTTACAAGCGAATATAAGGGGAGCCGTTTCTTGATCGCAGAGGGCTCCTGAAGGAAGTTTGTGTTCTTCCTCGCAGTGTCACTCTTTCCCGAGGCTCTTGCCAGGAGGTCCAAGTCATCCTGTCTGACCAGCACAGATGTTCCACTTTCTTGTTAATGAGGAGCCTCAGCAGGGAGTGCTAAACCTGATAGAAGAGCAACCGTAAATAGGTTAGTGGTCAGGATGAGGGTTACTGGCCGACAACGACAACAAATGAAAGAAACATGCAAAGCATCGCTCCCCGTGGGTTACAGGACGCGGCAGAGTTCTGAGTCCTGCACACGATCTATACAGTCAGCTGGCCTTGCTTGACGTTTGCATGTGTAAACTGTAACATCCTGGGTCTGAATGTGAGCTTGCATCTTTGAAAGGTAACCTTTATAGATATGAAATTCTAGGATGCCTCCACTTGGGCAAAAAAATAAGTATAGGCTTTTTAATTTGATTCTTAAAGCCCCATTATGTTGTTTTCCCCTTGTAGCGCCCCCTTCAGGTATTTAACGTTTACTTCAGTGTCGTAAATACCCAGTTACGATAGATCAGGTGTCGGGAACCTCTGGCTCTGAGCCATATATGGCTCTTCTGGTGACGCATATGGCTCTTTTGAGTTTGAGTTAAAAAAAAATCTCCGCCCGCCCCCTGTAACTTTCTCTCTCCTCCAGATGACAGCAGCAGTAATGTCAGGTCCCTTTCTTAAAGACGTCTTTGTTCTTTTATTAAACTAAAGGTCTGTTATTGATCGTCTCCACAGCAGCATGTCTCTCTGTCTCTACGTCGCGTAGCGGAGACAATAAAAAGTCCCCTGTGAGGTGGACTGGACTATGTGACGCTGGTCATCACTGACAGAAAGCAGGTCCAAGTACCGGGCGGCTCCAAAATGTTACATAGTGGAGTTTTTCCCCCACAGACCCCCGATGGCAGTGACGGAGGCGCAAATCGCCAAATTAAAAGTCATTGTAGCGGCACCATTTTTTCAACCTTTTATTTTAAGGTACAATTGTTACATAGTGTTGCTTTAAGGTGCAAGCTTGTTGGCAAATTAATACTTGTGTTTTACTAACTGACATAGACTTTGATGTAAAAAGCGAAAAAATAACCGTCATTGAAATATCTTACACATCAATTCAAAGGAGCTTTTTTGGACTGTATCTGTTATAATATCCAAGTGTGTTTCCCCAAACAATTCACAACGCACAAAATTCAAAAATCACTAGTACGAGATGTGGAAATACAAAGGTCTATCTAAAAGCATAATGCAATGCCAGCATAGTGAATTAATTCAGAAGCATTGTGGCTCCCTTTTCAGATGCAAAATGCATTTGGTCTCCATGGATCAGAATCTCCCCAGAGGAGTTTCCTGGCCAGATGGAGTACCAACCTCTTCATTTGCATAGCATGCTACACTAGCCTTCACCTTCCACGAGATTGAGATTATGTCCTACCAAACAGTTGGTTAATGAGCTGCTATGAAGCTGTGCCAACATGAGAGCTGACACATGCCCAATATGTTTCTGAAAAAGATGTGTCGGAAATACATTGTTGCCAAAGATGTGTTGAAATGATCTCTCCTCGCTGCATTCATTTTAAGTGATGATTATTTTTATAGAGGAAGCAGACAATGGACTTATAGTAAATGTGTTTCACTTTATTAACCAGCTGCCCTGGCAGATGTGAATATCACTGGCCTTTTTTTCTTCTTTATATCAGTAACGTAATATAAATTATAACGCTTTAATACATACTACGGATCTTACTGCATTTCTTGTATTTTGTAGTTCAATATTCTAATTAAACAAGTTCATCATCTTTATGCATTCTAAACATATTTTTTTAAGGCCACTTTTCCTGTTTCAAGTTTATATGTTCATAACAATAATAATTTAAGGAGAACATTTCATTTACAGGAGCATCACGGCTGAGATAGAAGTAGCTTGTAGAATGTAGAGGTTACATATAATATAACTAAATTATGAATTTTATTATGATTCCTTACTTGAATGTAATTGAACCATTATACACTGTACTTAGATATTCAAACGTTTCTCTCCATAGTACACTCTTTGAAATCAAAGATATTTCATAGCCATCTTCCTCACAGTGTAATGGACCATTTCAGATGCAATCAGTTTTCAATCAAGCTAAGTTCATAGCATGTAAACCATTGCTCCATTTGGAGAACGGTTACATGGTCTAATATTGCGAAAGTGAAGGCATACAGAGAACAAAACAAAATATTAAAATGTAGCAGGTGTTCAGTCTCAGAACGATGGCGTGCCTCTTCAGTGAGCAAAGGTCTCAGCACGCTCGTGATATACCATCGCCGAGGGCGAAAGGTGGTTATTTTCCTCCGTTTCAGCTTTGAGAACCCGTTTCCAGGCCGAACAACAGCTGCTACAACAAAAAAAGGGGAGGAGAAAGCATGAATGAGCACATAGTGGTGTCAGCGGTTTCCCGCTCATAACGATTCATTAGTAGCTTAACCCCTGAATGCTTCACAGCAGGTTAAAATAACCACATCATTTCTATATAAACCTGTAGAGACTGGCCACAGTACTCATATTCTATAGCATAGCCATGGGATGGATTTAGTCCCGGATGTTGGGGGAATGTACTCTCCATGAATGCCAGTTCCACTTCTAGAGACCTTTTTTTTGCCTTTACTTTACGACATTAACTTTTACGATCAATTAGGGTAATCCTTTTCGGAATACGTCATGATATACACATTTTCTATTATAAAAATGCGTCTATAATCAGGGATGCACATAACTTTTTCGGTGAGTTACTCAGGTGAGGACCGGGAGATGGTGTTTGGTACTCACTCCATATGTAGCGTCAGCTTTTGTGCCGCCGGAGTATGGAGGACTCAAAATGACTTAAGTATAAATAAATAAATAAATAAATACATGAATAAATAAATAAATGCTTAAATAAATGTATAAATGCTTAAATAAATATATAAATGCTTAAATAAATGTATAAATAAATAAATGCTTAAATACATGTATAAATAAATAAATACAGGAATGAATAAATTTAAGTTATAAATCAACAGGACATCATTAAATAAATATATTAATTATAATTAATTGTATCCATCATTTATTGGTGTCTGCACTTGGCACAGCTGGCAGACTACAGTCCCAGCCAGCTCAACCAATCCAATGGCTAAAGGCGTACCGTGTGTAGCCCAATAGGCAAAGCTGTGAGCAAAAAACATTCCTCAAAGCACCGTCGACAGCTCATGAAACGTATCGCTGTAAGCGCAGCACGGGGCAGCCAAAGGCGACCTAGATGAGTGCATCTGGATTTGTATCAAGTCGGAGGACTCTTTCATTAGATTGTGACAGCTGGGCAGTAGAGGACATGGTGAGAGGAAATGGTGACGTACTGAAATTGTACATTAAAAAAGCTAGAAGTCAGAATCATGTCCGACACGTTTCCTTGTGGACACTAATATAGCCAATATTTATCATTTATTTTGGTAATATTTGAAATAACAATCTTTTTTCTATTAAAACGAGCGCAGTCAAGTTCAAAACGTGCCTTTTCGTAATGGGACAATTAGTTATTCTACAGTTTTATTTCTATTATTATTATTTAATGTTGTTTTATGAAACTTGCATGCCCTTAAATGAGCATTCGGGGGGAGGGGGGGGGGACTCCTCTGGTTGCAACAAGAAGTCTGAGGAAATGATACAACTCCTAACTTGATTTAGGACCTCAGTAAACATTAGAAACATGATTTCATCGTCTCGATTGCTCGTCTCGAGTCTTCTTTAACACAGCATGATGTTCATTTGGTAAATGAAGGTCCCATTTAGAGGCACATGCCTCTCGTTCGCAAACCGAGAGCGTTGCTGGGCTTCTCTTTCCAGTAAGTACAAAACCAGTACAACTGGCTGCCATTTGCATATTCTCCTTGTTTTCTCCTATTAGAGGATCTAATGAGTGCATCCCCCTGTCAGGTGAAAGGTGCAACATTAGACATGACAAACAACAATCAAATATAGAGTTTATTCTTTAACAAGCACAGGTCAGGAACAGGCGCCTGCAGACCACCTGGAGATCTTTCAGGAACCGAATTGAGAAAGTCTATCTAACATACATTTTACATGTGTTTTATACAGAGTATAAGAGGTGGAGTTTATTGTCACCGAATCAAATGTAGGCATAATTGCCTAATCCTAAACCTTATGAACTAAGTCTGAACCCAAACCCGTCAAACTTTTGGGTTCACGCCGGCCCAAACTTGTTGATTCCCTGATGTGTGTTTGTTTACTGGCCCCCTTCAATGTTTTTTAACCTGTAACCCAGTGGTGTTTATCTCTGATGGCTAAAGTACAGTTTGCATAGGTTTATTGAACGTTGATCCCTGGCTTGCATATTTTTTGGATAAACTGATATTACAGAGTAGATGAAAATATACTACACACATTTCAGCGTACACGGACCCATCCGTCTCTGGATGGGATTTAATGTGCGGGTCCAGATTGGTAGCTGGGAAATGGAGGAATCCGCCTTCCCTCCACATGCTGAAACACATGTTCCTCCACTAAAAAACCGACATCTGATGGTGAGAACAGACACCATGACGGCGGCAGCGTACGCCAACCGGCATGTGTCATAACATTCAGCATCAAATATTTGGGCCAGAAAACCAAATCTCTAAGCAGAGCGCCGCATAGAGCTGCAGACGAGGTGCAGGATCCCAGTGGGATCAGCAGGACTCTTCTCCCATTGCCACCAGTGCCATTTGATTAAAGATAACATTTCATTTTTATTTGTTTAGCTTTACAGTTTAGAGCATGGTCAAATTTGTATTATTATTCTTGTTTCACAATTGGAGCCTTAGTGTATGTGTAGTATTATTTTAGTTCATTTAATGGAGGTGGCAGTCTTTATTGCAGACCTCTGATGCAGTGGGTGAATAGGATGCAGTGCACTGATGTTTACATGCAAAGAGGTTTATATTCTTAACCTATTTATTTAAGTAACACAGTTTCTGGTCGGTGCATGTGAAGAACTTACAAGCATACTGTGCCTCAGGTTTACGAGAAACACAGCTATAATACTGTATGATGACTAATTTGATATCTGGTTGGTCTGGCCAATCATATTTATTTTAAATTGCCTAAATTGAGTTGTTTATTGTTTGTGACGTGGCAGTGATGATGTGTCTGCCTGTGCCAGATGTGTCTCTTTTTACAGACAAAGACTTCTGGGGTGGATTAGAAGTTAGAACATGCATTTGCAGGGTTCGTACGGTCATGGAAAACCTGGAAAAGTCATGGATTTTTTAAATGGTCATTTCCAGGCCTGGAAAAGTCATGGAAAAAAATTAAATCATAAAAGTTTTGGAAAAGTCACGGAAATTTGTTATAATCCCACGTTCATTTACGCCGAGGTTGAAATAATTTATATGTTCTTTTTAAAGAAAGACACTCAAAATATAAGCCGGCATACGCAGACACGCAACATTTTTCATGTGTATACAGAGATTTCAGTTTGTTCATGGAAATTTGGTTTAAAGTCATGGGAAGGTCAAGGAAATCCATTGGTCAAAATGTGTAAGAACCCTGCATTCATTTAATGTGTTTTCTTTTTTTATATTAGAATAAATATAAATAAATTGTTGGTCCGGAACTCCTAACAGAAAAAATTGGTTTCAGCATTAAAATAATTCCCAGATTAGGAGTCTGAGATTTGATGTACTGTCTGCCAGCCCTCTCATGACACCGCAGACAATCACCATAATCTATATTGCACAAACTGCGGGTAATATCATTAAAGATGAACCCCCCAACTGAGAAAGCTTTACGTCACACCGGCAGCAACTTTGACGAGACTATAGTCACAAATGCAGTCGTTCGATTCACATTCCTAAAATGAAGATACGACTCGTATTTCAATTGAAACGTCCATCAAAGTAAGTTCACCGTCCACCGGGGATCGTCCCACAATCGTGTCTCCTCGGAGACGTCCACCGCCGTGAGTGTAGCTCAGATGATGGAAGGACGTGCCCTGCGTATCCCTGGCTGCCAAAGAGAAGCTTCCAGTCACTGCTCAGTGGCAGAAGATGCATTACACTGCGGTGACATTCAAAATAGTCCCTCTGGTGCTCCACTTTTGCTTTGATTGACAGAGCAGTTTGGGAAACCTGTGCTGTCCCATAATTCACCAGATGTTCCGTTCTCTCTGTGGTCTAACAGATTCCCTTTCATTCTGACGTCCCAAAATGCACAGAGCTGTCGGTGCTGCTGTCATACCTTTTCTTTTTTCTTTTTTTTCCCATTAGTCACTCGAGGAGCATTGGAAATTTGTCTTTCTGCAATTTAGACGTAATCGTATATATTGTTCATTCAGCTGATTCAATATGCACAGTGAGAGTTGCTTGGAGAGCACTATCCAGTTGTTAAAGCATTTTTTATTCAACACTTTATAAGCAATTGTACTAAACCTTCATATAGTTAGGTAGCAACCAAAAGAATAATGGCTTGCACTCAGAAATATATGATCTGTATGAATTCCTACCATCCGTTTTTAAAAACACTCTATTAAAGAGCATCATAAGGTGTTATATCCTGACATACTATATGTGTTCATATGGCATCGTTGCATACATTACAGGAGAAAATGACAAATCAAAGATATGTTTTTTATCACGACATTTTCATACTTTAATACTGGTGCATCCATTTGAAATATAACATGTGCAACATGAACATTTCTTCATATTTAAGCACCTACTTAGGTTTCACATTTGCTAGATTAAACATGCGCTTGTCCCAAAAATAATTATAAACCTCATTATTGTTAATGCAATTACTTCTATCAGGTGATAATTTATACTTACATTAGCCAAGACTCATTATAGTTCAAATGTATAGAACTCTTTACTTGAAGCAGCAGGAGTAACATAATGAGACATAGAAGCAATAAAAGCACTAACACTTATTGTGAGCTAATCTTGTTAACCCTTTGCTATTTGCTTGTCACACTTTTAATTATGTGTGATATGCCAGGACAGCACAGGAGTAGTCTTTAAATGTCTGAGCTCGTAGTTACAAAAATTAATTGTAAAACTGTACAGCAATGGTATCTTTATGTCATTGCTCACTCCATAACAAATGCATGGAAGCAAATGATGACCATAAAGAATCATGAAGCTTGTTTTGATTGTTTATCCTTGTTCTTGATAATTAGGTCTGAATGTCATAACTTTGACTTTAACCTAAGTGTTTTCAATCATGAAAAAGGAAATGCAATTGCACATGCTGAATGTGTGTAGAGGTTTTGTATATACTATATGTATATGTGTGTGTACATACACTACCGTTCAAAAGTTTGGGGTCACCGAGAACATTTTGTGTTTTCCATGAAAACTCACACTTGTATTTATTAAATGAATACAAGATTAATACAAAATATAGTCAAGACATTGACAAGGTTAGAAATAATGATTTTCATTTGAGATATTAATGTTGTTCTTCAAACTTGTGGCTCAAAGGAAGGCCAGTTTTAGAGCTTCTCTCACCAGCATAACTGTTTTCAGCTGCGCTCACATAAAAAGGGTTTCAATGTGGAAAATGCAAAATAAAAAGTTATAAAAAAAGGGTTTCAAGATGATTCTAAGGCAATAACACAAAACTGGACATGGGCCTCTACGCAACTCTGTAGAGATTTCATTAAAAAACAGAGAATAGTTATTTACCACATTAACTATGTATAGAGAGTATTTCTGATTAATTTAATGTCATTTTCATTGGAAAAAACAGTGCTTTTTTATTTTTTCTAAGTGACCCCAAACTTTTGAACGGTAGTGTATATAAACAAAAAAATGTCCATCATATAAATTCAGGCGTATTTAAATTCCACCATGCTCGGAAGCGATTGAAATGGGTTTTTACTTTTTAGTTCTAAGATGTATTACCATTCTAGCCATCGTTTGCTTATAGTCAATGTTGCAGTTGGGTTTCAATTCATCTTTTATTCGACTTCATACAACTACGTTATTTAGTTTTACTTGTTCAGCAGAAAACCTCACAGGGGCCAGAATAAGACCGAGCGCCGGAGGAATACCTCCGACAGGCGGAGCATTACGAGCTCCCAGGCAGCAGCCATGCTGATCTGCTTCGCCATCCTGCCCCCCAAGACCCTAATGAGCAGGGGCAAAGGAGCTCTCGGGTTTAGCCTTTCCCTCTTACCCCAACTTAACGAGACGCTCACTAGCTTTCTCTCAAACACACGCAGACACACATGCAGTCACGCACAACTCCCAAACCACTAACCCTCAGACCAATTTGTCTGTGGCACTAAAGTATTATTAGACGCACACACCCTCAAAGGGGGAATAGTGAGCGCTGAGAGCTGTAAGATGAGATATGCCACAGGGGCTACTAGTTCCATTAAAATGGCATTCACTGGGGTCTTTGTTATCATCAGCCCAGCGTTTTTTAAGGATGTGGTGGGGCTCGCTGATCCATGACCATCTCATCTATCTTTCAGGATTTGAAGGAAGTTGGTGTGAAATTGACACCAATGAGTGTAGCTCAAGTCCATGCCAGAACCAGGGCACCTGTGTGGACCGGGTCAACAGCTACAGGTAAAGAGGATTATCCCATACCAGCTTTTCATGTCTGAGGAGGCAAGAAAAAAATGTCAAACATTAGTAAATCCAGAGTATCCCTACTATTATACTTTAATGTTGTCACACACTTTCTTTAAATGTATTTTAAAGGGTTTAATAATGTACCATTTCAGGTGAAAATTAGGTTAAATTGTTAACAAATCAAATGTCCCCTAATTGCTTTTTGTAAACCGTTGAAAGCCATGCTGTGTGTGCAATCATACTAAATATGATGTTTAAATAATATTCAATATCTATAGATTTTTCTGCTCGTGTGCGAGTCGGAAACGGTTAGATCTTCTACAATATCAATACTAATTATTTTTCCTATCCAGCTGTGATTGTAAGATGGGATTTTCCGGCCTTCACTGTGAGGAGGATATCAATGAGTGCAGCTCGAGCCCCTGCCACCACTCTGCCGCTTGTCAAGACCATGTGAACAAGTAAGTATTATTATAATTCCTATTTTTGCTTCCAGATTGTTCTGTAGCCCTTTTCTTATCATGCATTTGAGAAAAAAAAAATGCTCCAAGGATCTTTAATGTCCTCCATTTGTTAAGAAAACGCTCCCGGTCGTGATGTTCCTCTACACCAGGGGTCAGGAACCTTTTTGACTAGGAGAGCCATAAAAGCCAAATATTTCAAAATGTATTTCATTGAGAGACATATAGTATTTTTAACGTCTAATAAATTAAATCAGTCTTGCTTTTAATGCGACTTCTGACAAATAAATCAGTCTTGTGATATATCTACTCCCTTTCATGGATGTGATTAAGCTATAATGACACTTCATTCCCACCTGCAATGATATTCATAATGGATTTTCTTCGTGATCAGTGTGTCAGTGCATGTATAGTTTCTTTTTCTATACAGTTTTTTTCCCCCTTTTATAAATTCTAAGACCATTTTAGTGTTCTCTAAAATTATTGCTTATTTTTCTTCATTTTTATGCAACATGTTTAAGTTTTGAAAAATTATTGAAGAAAAAATACAGAAAATTGTTTTATTCACATTTTTAAAAATCTCGATTACATTACATGTCATTTAGCAGATGCTTTTATCCAAAGTGACTTACAATAAGTGCATTTCAACCTAGAGAACAAACTAAGAACAACAAGAATACAGAAAGTAACATTGTGAACAAGTGAAAATCTGTGTTTTAATCCAGATATAGTCTGAAAAAGTGTGTTTTCAGTTTCCGGCGGATGACCCACTTAGAAGGTTTATGTGAAGATTGATAAGGTTAGATTTCCTGTGCTCCTACACATATGCCGTCACCGAAAGAGCCATATAAGTTCTCGCGAGCCATAGGTTCCCGACCCCTGCTCTACACAGCGTTTCATACAACAAGCCTGTCTTCATCCTTAACACACATAAGCTGCTATTCAAAAGACGGCGAGCGGGCTCAGCAGCAAGGCGTCGTGTCTCTCGATTGGGCTCCACTCCACTGGTGCTCCTCTCTGCTGCGCTTAATGGGAGCCCCGGGGCGTCCGGGCTTAGTCGGACAGATGGGTAGCAAAGTCCCAGGGCCAATTTGAGTCCTAAATGGTTTGTCTCCAGTCATGATTTCCCTCCCATGTGACCTGGCCCCTGCCCAGAGTGCTCCCCTGATTGCACAGTGCATGGAGTTCACATCAGGTGTGCTTTAACCTCGCCGCTCCACCACAAACACACTTGCACACGCCTGCTATCTCCATCGCCCTGACCCAACAAGCCGAAGCATCTGTGTCGGGGCGATGAATCAGACTCTGCAGTTTACTCGGTTGAGCCCTCGCCGTCCGATCGCCTCTCTTTCTCTCTCTAGAGTCTCTGTAGAAGTTGCATCATTATCTCATCCGCTGTATGCAGGAAGCACACATTGTTATTGTCTCGCAGATTGTGCAACAAAGGAAGTGTTAATCGTTGTGGCAGAAATGTCTCAGATCAGTCCAGCCTTTAACCAGGGTTCGTACGGTCAAAGAAAACCTTGAAAATTCATGGAATTTTAAAATGGTCATTTCCAGGCCTGGAAAAGTCATGGAAAAAAATTAAATCACAAAAGTTTTGGAAAAATTATGGAAATGTTTTATAATCACATGTTCATTTACGCCGAGTTTGAAATAATGAATATGTTTTAGAAAGAAAGACTCAAAATATAAGCCGGCGTACGCTCTCATACTGGCGCCACAATTTCCTTTTTTTTCCGCGTTGCAAGTGAACGCACCTTAACTGGAAAGTTCGATGGCCATAGCTCGGGAAGCAAATGTTTATTCTTTAAATAAAATATTGTTTCTTATTCATTTGTTTCATTAAATGTATACTGTATGCTTTGGAATTCACATTGTTTAAATACTAAATGTTCTTACTTTTTCATGTAGAAAAATCGAGATTTCAGTTTGGTCATGGAAATTTGGTTTAAGCTCATAGAAAAGTCATGGAAAATTCATGGAAATCCACTGGTCAACATGTGTAAGAACCCTGTTTAACGTTATTAGGCAGCACGGTTCTGCTGTGGCACGATGAATACCACGATGGGATGTAACTGGTTTCACTGAGAAAAGATGTATAACTAATCAAAAGATGTAGATAGGATTTCAGGACACAGGTGTCTGGTGGCTTGTTTTGTTATTAGCCCACTAACAAGCAGAAGAAGCATTTCCTCTGAGGTGTGTGGTCAGGGGACATTAGACCCATCGACAGCTGCAGGGAGGGATTACAATTGAGTAAACCGCATTATTGGACAGATGAAGCTCTTAAGTAACAAGTCATCAAATATAATTAAAATTAATTAGACACAGGGGAGCATCATTGCGGCCCTATAGTTTTTTTGTTTTTTTAAGAACTGCCAGTTTGGAAATTGTTTATTGGTGGGGTTGTAACGCACACACACACACATGCACGCACACACACGTTCACTTTCTCCAAATACTGCTTCTAAAAGACTGTGCAGTTTGTACTGAGAAAAACAATTCTGCATATGTTGAAGCTATGGTAAGAACTGGACTACACAGGAATATAATATGTTCTCAATGCTGTATAACACACTGGTCTTCATTGGATTTCACTAAACCTTCCTGTTACCTTTGGGGTCAATTTGACCCAATTCAATGTCTGACGTCTCTAAACGTTTTTATTAACATCATGTTTTTTGCTTCATATTTCATGAATTTTCCTAATTTATTGAGGACAACTGTGAAAACATAAAATCCACATGATGATATGTTTTCAATGTCCTGAACACAACTTGTACGCATCGGGGTTTTTGTGTAAAACATATAAGAAATATCAACTTTTTTATTTATTTATAGGTCTATTTAGGTAGTCAACAAATAAACACAAAGTACCTGATACTTAAACTTGGGAAACAATATTATTTGGAATAATTTTCTGGAGGTTTTAACTGCTTGGATCAACAAGGGTAAAAGATGTTAGTAAATTTGAAGGTAATAGGAGGATTAATTTCCTAATAATTGAGCGTTTTCTTCCTCAGATTCACCTGCATTTGCCCTCCTGGTTATTTCGGAACGCTGTGTGACCTGGATGTGAATGAGTGCGAGGTTTCACCTTGCCTACACGAGGGCATCTGTATCAACACGCCGGGGGGCTTCACGTGTGCCTGTCGCCCCGGATACTCAGGTAGCTCTTTTGCCCTCAGGTGACATGAAGATCAATGTGAGAGTCAAACTAAAACGCTTATCAACACTGCTGCGGCCGCACGCTATCGAAGCAACTGACACAGATCCGGCTTAGCGTAAAAAAAAAAAAAAACGGCTTTACAATACTTGCTTTTAATTAGCCGGCCTGCCTCTACGAGACACAGTGGCGTCTTTCAGCGTGACCAATCCACGTCACCTGTTTTATCTGATTAAAAAAACATCTCCGTGTCTGCAAGTGAAATGTGTTTAATTTCATCAGCGTGTCTTTTGTGGTTTTACTTCAATGCATTTGTGGTATTTTCCACTCATGCGCATATCAAGCTATTTTAGATCGTGCGTGTGCGCGTGTGTGTGTGTGTGTGTGTGTGTGTGTGTGTGTGTGTGTGTGTGTGTGTGTGTGTGTGTGTGTGTGCGTGCCCCAGTAAAGCCGATTCCTGTCAGGCTCTTGAAAGATTAATTTCATTTGTCTTCCACACTGTATCATCAATTTATCCTTCCCCAGTTGAGTTAGGGGGCCGGGGGGTGGGAGGAATCTCTGAGGTATTGCGACTCTGGAGAGCCGAGCCTGACACGCATGGCCCAATTCCCACAGAAGCAGCTTTTATTATTAGGCCGACGCACAGCACAGTACAAGTCATTACTTTTTCTGTTGCTCTAAGCTCATCTGAGGAAACAGGGTTCCCCAAGAGAGCAAGCGGCCAGAGGGTAGTTTTGGATTGACTAAAACCAACTAAAACTCATGCAAAATATTTGCTCTAGTAACATGTGTAAGAGCATCGCAACTTTTTAGAGAAACCCAAGCGGGTTCGTTGTGTAGCCGTGTGTGAATTCTTTTTATTTTAGTTGAATAATACATTCGCCATCTTAGGCCGATTCATCACATCTTCTTTGTGCGGCCAGATTGGAATTGATTTAAATGTTATTCTGATTCGATGGTATATTATGCGTCATCTGCTCTATTTCTGAAACGGCGTAACTCGTTGTGTCATTTGATGAGATTATCATATTATTTGCCGCAGCCATCAGGGAAGTCAGTGTTTTTTTTGTTTTTTTATTATTGTTTGCCAACATTAATTTTGACTGTAACAGTTGAAGCTGCTAAAAATAAACCAGTCTTGTGATATATCTACTCCCTTCCATGGATGTGATTAAGCTATAATGACACTTCATTCCCACCTGCGACGATATTCATAATGGATTTTCTTCGTGGTCAGTGTGTCATGTATAGTTTCTTTTTCTATACAGTTTTTTCCCCCTTTTATAAATTCTCAGACCATTTCAGTTTTCTCTAAAATGATTGGTTATTTTTCTTCATTTTTATGTAACATGTTTAAGTTTGGAAAAATTATTAAGAAAAAATACAGAAAATTGTTTTATTCACATTTTTAAACATCTTGATGACCCACTTAGAAGGTTTATGTGAAGATTAATAAGCTGCTTTTTAGAAATATTTTCCAGTCTGTCTCAAATTAATAACAACTAAGTTATGGCTCTGACATAATGCTTCAATTCTATAAACAATATAGATATGACAAACACTTTAAAGCATGCTGTATCGCACGCTGGAAGCAGTTGTCTGGATACCAGTTGTCTCTTTTCCCTATTGATGCTGTTTTGTCTAAAAGTCTCTGCAATCACAATAATGTATTATTTAACTGTGCTCTCTCCTGAGGTCAGAGGTCATTACAGCGACATGATTAATTGCTCATCTTGTTGATATAAATCACAGTTTAAGCACACTATTTGTCACCTTCTGTTTTCTCTTCTTCACCCATCATTACGGAGCGCGTTCCCTTGAGTGATAGTCCAGTGCAATCAGCACATTGTTGCAGCGTCCCCAGTCAGCACGTCGGGGGGGGGGGGGGGGGACGCTCCGGCCGTGGCGACGCGGCGGTTTGCCGTCGAGGCTTCGGCAGATTCAGTATTTTAGCGGCTTGATGAATAACATTTGGTTATTATTTCAGTGTTTGCCACTGAGGCTTTGCAGAGAGCTATTGCTTTAGAGGTGTACATTTAGCCTGAATTAAATAATGGAATTCATTAATTGTATCAAGACTAAGACAGTTCCTGCTACTTTGAAATGGACTACATTTATTTGGTCTTTTTAAAAACTTTTTCAGACCCTTGTTGACCAGTCTGCGCCTTTTTAAATATGAATTATGTAATCCCACATCTGATTCATAGTTTTATCCCTCAGATCTGACCTGAATAAAAACATAAAATACATAATGTGAGCGTCAGTCTATGGGTAATGGGATATAGAAGGGTCATACAAATTGTGCTTTTGAACAGATCAGAGATTATTCATGTGTTGCTTCATTTCCCTCATCACACGTCTGTATTACATTCACTATCGTTCACTTTCTGTAGCAACTTCCTCTAATTATTTGGGGTTCAGTGATTTGTTTTTAACCTGTGAACTGTGAATCTTCCAGTGACTGCATATCTTTTCTTTAGGCTAAATGAAACCCGTTATCAGTTGCCTCAAGAAGGAGACATTTACAATCTGCAACGAGAGAACATGAGGATAGTTTTTGTGTGTACACTTAAAGGCCCAGTGTGTAAGATTTTAAATACACCTCTTTTCTAAATGATTAAATAATTGCTTTATAAACATCTATAATATAAAAAAAACTAATCAATTCAGAAAAGGGTTAGAATTCATATTTAAAATATATCTAAATATTGTTTACAGACCCACACCAGTTATGTTTACGACAACAAAGTAACTATATAAAGTAATTAATGTCTCATTGGATTCAAATATAAAATGTTAACCAAATGATTAACATTTGTGAGTGAAGTTCATAAGAAATAAAGAACACATTCTTCAGTATCAGTGACTCCTCCTGGCGTCTTTGTGTCAGACGGCAGAGACGTGTACGACATGTGTAGCTGATTGTGTAGAAGGCGGCGGCCGATTCCATCGGGTTTCATTCGTTGACGAGTATTGGCTTTTTACTCGCAAATATTGTATCGGCTTAGAGTGACAAGCGCAGTCGCCGTCAACTCGAGTAATCTTGACTTCACTTCCCCACAGCGGCTTCTCTGTGTGTGTCTTTATATGTGTCTTTATATGTGTCTTTGTGTGTGTCTTTGTGTGTCTTTATGCGTGTCGTTATGTGTGTCCTTATGTATGTCTTTGTCTTTGTGTGTCTCTTTGTATGTGTCTTTGTGTGTGTCTTTATGTGTCTTTATGCATGTCTTTATGTGTGTGTCCTTATGTGTGTCTTTGTCTTTGTGTGTGTCTTTGTGTGTGTCTTTATGTGTCTTTATGTGTGTCGTTATGTGTGTGTCCTTATGTGTGTCTTTGTCTTTGTGTGTGTCTTTATGTGTGTCTTTGTGTGTCTTTATGCATGTCTTTGTGTGTGTCCTTATGTGTGTCTTTGTCTTTGTGTGTGTCTTTATGTGTGTCTTTATGTGTCTTTGTGTGTGTCTTTGTGTGTTTCTTCATGTGTGTCTTTGTGTGTGTATTGGTGTGTGTCTTTATGTGTGTCTTTGAATGGGTCTTTATGTGTCTTTGTGTCTTTGTGTGTGTCTTTGTGTGTGTATTTATGTGTGTCTTTGTGTGTGTATTTATGTGTATCTTTGTGTGTGTATTTATGTGTATCTTTGTGTGTGTCTTTGAGTGTGTCTTTGAGTGTGTCTTCATGTGTGTCTTCATGTGTGTGTTTAATGTGTGTCTGTGTGTGTCTTTGTTTGTCTTTATGTGTCTTTGTGTGTGTCTTTGTGTGTGTGTCTTTATGTGTGTCTTTGTGTTTGTCTTTGTGTGTGTCTTGATGTGTGTCTTTTTGTGTCTGTGTGTGTCTTTATGTGTGTCTTTGTGTGTGTGTCTTTATGTGTGTAGTTGGAGATCAGCCGAACAGAGAGCAAAGCAGATGTGCGCTGCATCGTGATAATAGATTAAATCAAAACATTAAAAAGTACTCGTAAAAACACAACTAATGTACTTCAACAGAGTAAAACGACAACGGCTCTGACCAGAGCAAATGTGCCTTCTGGGCTTCTGTAGAAACATGGCCGTGCCACATGGTGGAACAGCTCCCTTTGTAGATATAAATGCCTTTTTCTAAGTTGAAGAAAACACTACGATTTCATGTTATTATAAACATAGTTATGAATATTATATTCCAATGCTACCAATTAATCCTTCTAAATGTTACCCACTGTCAGTTTATGTATTCTCTTTCATGATGAAACACAGGAGGCATGACATATATTCTTGTCACGATGTCTGTTTGCATTTTTCTCCGACAACAGATAAAAAAAGGATCGAGTTGTTTTGGATTCCTGGAAGTTGAGATTTTCGAAGTCGGTACATCATCTTTTTAACACTTTAGTGTAAAACAATAACAATGCCCGTTTCTTAAAAACTAGGACCAACCCATTTAACGTGTACTCTCCAGTCAAACACGTCACTTTCTGTGGATCTCTCTGAAGTAGTGCTATAATTTCCCCCATCTACAAACAGTCATCGTGTGTTTACCAACTCTGCAGTTGGCAGACACATTTTGACACATTCTTTTAACTGGTTAGTCTTTCCCAGCGTGAACTCTCGCCTTCATATATCTCCTCTGATCTCATTTCTATTTTTGTGAGGTCTGCATAAATAATAAATGGCATCAACTCTCTTAGTAAAGCTGACTTACTTAGTGAGTCCTCGGAGTTATCTTAAAAGTGGCTGAAGGACGGTGCAGATTGAGGTTGTTTTTTAGTACAATTCACGTCTTTTCCTTGAGTCAGCACAATTGGTGCAGCACAGTTTGTATGGAGGAGTGTGTCTTACTAGACACGCACTGTGCAGGCTCAGCTGTAAGGATGCACGGTGTGTATAGTGTGTGTGTGTGTGTGTGTGTGTGTGTGTGTGTGTGTGTGTGACACACCTTTCCATTTGTTCAGCGCTGCACTTCACTGAATCCTCTCAGGGTCGTTGATTATTGTTGCAACGTGCACCGGTCTTTAAATGACCTCTGGCTGTACGTGCCATGTTATTAAACTGAAACGCTTTCTTTTAAAAATCTTTAATTTAGTTTAGGTTGTTAAAATGTTTTTATTGTTTCATTTGGTTTACCCAAATTACAAAAAAAACACAAAACAAAGGTGGTAGCTTTGGTTTTATTTGCCCAGTTTTGGAGATATCTACCTCTGAGGCTGCTGCCTCCGTCCTCACATCCGAATCCTAAGCGGCTTTATTTAGGGTGACCATATCCATAACACCAAAAAGGAGGACACTATGCGGTATTTTGTGAGACTGAATAATTGCATAGGACGTTGCCGTGCTCCCCTCTAAAATGTGTGATTCTACATGTGTGTGTAACAGAATAGTCTTGAAGAGTCAAAAAGTGTTTGTTCACAGTATTTGTATTTGTTTAATACATTGTGGTGTTCAAAAACTGACCATTGAGATGAAAAGTGCCGAGTGCCACAAGGCATAACATTTGTGTTATTCATTAAATGAATGTTTTAAAAGCATAAATAAAAACAAACATTTGGTTTACATTTAAAGGCTCAAAAAGTAAAGCATTTCTAAAGTGATTTAGTCTTTTGGGGACTTGTGTGCAGCGTCTTTATCCGTGTGCAGCAGGCCACCTGTATTCAAGTACACTGTTCATCTCCTGCAGGGACAAATATTAACAATACTGTTATCCGCATTTAAAAAATCTGTATGGTTTTAAACCCAATGAATATTCATATTACATGCAACACATTAATACAATCAAAATGCTGCATTATAAATCAATTTAGCTTAAGAGCTTCCTACAGGAAATCAGTAGCCTATATATGCTCAATTAAATACACAGCAGAAAGAATGCATCATATGGAGTGGATGCCCCTGACACAACATTATCAAAGTGTATGTGGGTTCAAAAAAAATTAAAATCAGAGTGTACTCACCAAATTGAAATGGTTAAATCTGTTAAATCTGTATTTGCAATATTGGAACTAGATCTGGCTGCCGGCAGCCATAAAGACCTTGAATCTGAAATATGTCAGACCTCAGGAGGAGGCAAACAGTCCATGTAGCACCTCTTGGACTTTATGGTGCCCATCTGTTCCTGCCTCCTCTGGCCAGGAACAGCAGTAGCAGCACTTCCTAAAACATTAAACACATGCAATAAAACAACTATTATAAGGTCATAATCTGACAAAAATCACTCATATTCACTATTTGAATATTTCTAGAAATGGGTTAACATTCCCTCTGAATCACTGTATAGTGTTATACAACAGTGCAACAACATTATAATTAAAGTCCTAACCTGTATTGCCTTATTTTTAAATAAAGTACACAAAGTATTGTTGCTGCAGAGTTGCATATGTCCAAAAATGCTCCATTAATGTCAATTGTAGTTTCTACAGGAACCTTATTATTAAACATTGTGCCTAATTTCACTCAGTTTACTAAGCCCTCTACAAACAACACGCATGTAAACACTTAGCACGGGGCAACCCAAAATGTTGAAAGAGCCATATTGGACCTATAAAAACAAAAAACAAATACGTCTGGAGCCGCAACAAATTAAAAGCCTTATATAAGCCTTATAATGAAGACAACACATGCTGTATGTATCTATATTAGCCTACTATCAACATTTCTTTTGATAGTAGATTTCTTTAGGTCTCAAAAAGAGGACATGTCCGGGGAAAGAGGACGTCTGGTCACCCTACTTTATTGGCCATGTGTGTATTAGAGATACACTACCGTTCAAAAGTTTGGGGTCACTTAGAAAAAAGAAGAAAATGCACTCTTTTTTCCAATGAAAATGACATTAAATTAATCAGAAATACTCTCTATACATAGTTAATGTGGTAAATGACTATTCTCTGTTTTTTAATGAAGTCTCTACAGAGGTGTGTAGAGGCCCATCTCCAGTATTCTAATGGTACATTGTGTTATTGCCTTAGAAGACCAGCAGAGGGGTAGAACTCCCTTGAAACCCTTTTTTTATAACTTTTTATTTAGCATTTTCCACAAACGGATTATTCCTTGACATTGAAACCCTTTTTATGTGAGCGCAGCTGAAAACAGTTATGCCGGTGAGAGAAGCTCTAAAACTTGAAGAACAACATTAATATTTCAAAGTCAATGTCTTGACTATATTTTGTATTAATCTTGTATTCATTTAATAAATAAAAGTGTGAGTTTTCATAGAAAACACAACATTTTCTCAGTGACCCCAAACTTTTGAGCGGTAGTGTACATGGAATTTGACTCTGGCTACACGTCAAATAAATAAATAAATGAGAAATATAAAAAAAGACATTCAAGACGACAGAGTAGCAACATTAACATTTAAGAACTATGTATAATATAAAAAACATTGACATTGAATTTGGGATTACAGCAGAAAGGTGTTCAATCATAGAGCAGTAGTGCAGATGGAGGTGAGCGATTAGTTGTTCATCAGAGTGACGGCTCCTGGAAAGAAGTTTCTGGAACCTACTGGTACACTGGCCCATCCGGCTTCTTTATATCAGTAGTTTTTATTTGGTTTATTTGTTTTAACAGTCACATTTATTGAGAAATTATTTCATTAAATCAGTTGTGTCTTGTTACCATCAGTGGGATACACAGTCTGTTTAAAAAAAAACTTCAATTCAAAGCAGGCCCTTTAGTAATGAATTTAAACTCAGGATGTGAACATGAACTATTGTTTCGGTTTGAGCTAAAACTAACATTTATTTTTTTAGTCCATTATTCTGTTGATACATTGTTTTTTATGTTTTATTATTTATTTAGTCAATACATTCTCAATAAATCACAAAATCGAGAGAGCCCAAGCTGTTTTCAGATTGCTTCTTTTATTTGACTGACAGACTAGAAACGTATTAAATTTCATTTAGATTCATACAGAGTTGAAGAAAAGCAGAAAATGCTCCTATTTCAGAAGCAACTTTGCTCCATGAATACTCCAACAATAAATTAATCTTTGTTTGTGTTTGTTTCTTTTATTGATAAAATAACTGATTTATCGACTAATCGTTTCATCCGTGGTTTAGATATTTGCGAGTCAACATTGTAAGACTGCAGGCAGACTTTTGTCTTTAGTATGAACTATTAATGGCTCTTCTGTCATTTATTTTCCATTTATTTAAAGATCTGCGGTCGCAGCATACAACAAAGTGTTTCTGTTCCTAGCCATTAGCGCGCCTATCATCAAACACACAAGCCCTTTCCATCTTTTGAAATTGAAATAAAAGGTTTGAGCAATTTCACATGATATTTTGTCGAAGGCTAGGGTGTACAACTTGGTTCAAACTTCCAGTACAGCTTCATATTTGTGCTTTGATTCACTTGCTATTCATGTAGCAGCTGAATACTGATAATTACAGATAAAGTGTCAAATACAATCACAAGACGCAAAGATAAAGGCACTTTGGGTAATGTTTTTCTTCACGGCAAACCCTTTAGATTAAAAACATCCAAGGTATGTCGACAGTAATAATATGCAAGCGAGAGCCGAGAGGTAACTTTAGGTGAAACCTACCCAGAAATCCTTAAAGCAATTCCAGTTAAAGACACACACACAGCGAGATCTTGTTTACCATCCCTGTCAGCCTGTGATCACTTTATATCAAAGGTTACTAAACACACGTCATGCCGGTGAGGCGGCTTCGTCTGGACAGCATCCCTGTTTGGGGAAAGTGTTTTGCTCTCAGAGGACCGCACTGGTTGCTTCTCGTCGTTAACTCTGAGAGACCCACTCAGACCCGTGAGTGTTTTTAAGGAGTGGCAAGGGATCTTTAGGGGGAGAGAGCACATATATAATACAGAAGTGTAGACATCATCTGGAGATTCATTTGAGATGCAGCTCAGCTGTGTGTGTCAAGTGGTTTGAGTTATAAGTCAGCCGAATCAATCAAATTGAAAGTGTAAAAGGGCTTAGAACAAGATGATGGAGGTATATGATGGACCATCCTCATGCCATATCGTATCTCATTAGTTATTGTAGCTATCTTCTGGGTTGATGCCTTTCGCTACATAGATTTGGTGCTGAAACCTATTTGGTAGCACTCAACAAACTGATGAAAATGATAATAAAATACCCCATCAAGACACCAAGACCTTGAGGAACATGATAGAAAAAGCCATAATGGGATTTGGTATCAAAAAGATTTGACGTTAAGAGATTTATTGAGCCGTTGGTTAGTGAGTACTTGAACTTTGAATATTTTTGATGTGTACGTTTTTGTTTTGTGATTGAGCAAAACATCTTCACATAACTTACTTTCGATAATAAATCCACATAAAGAAAAAAATGACACGTGTTATGTGGATATTTAATCGGTGTCGATGATATATGTAGTCCATTGAAGCGATACATTCCTCAGTGCCTGCTAGATCGACCGAGAACGCATCGCTCTTCTACTCGCCTCCATGTACCAGGATGCATTGCGCACCAGCAACTGACACCTAGTTGAAACATGATTGTAGTGATGTTACGCCTATTCTTATTCCTATTCCTATTTTTTAGTATTTTAGTATTTTTAGTATTAGTATTTAGTAGTTTTAGTATTTTAGTATTAGTATTTAGTATTTTTAGTATTTAGTATTTTTTTGTATTTTAGTATTTAGTCATTTAGTATTAGTATTTTTTATTTGGATCTTTTATTTTTATTAATGCTCTATGTACACCCACTGCTGTGATCCTGACATGTCCCAACTGTGGGACTAATAAGTGAATATCTTATCTTATCTTATCTTATTCTTATGCAGATAATGAAACAAAAACAGAGTCTCCGTAGTCCGATTCAGCGTCAGCCGCGAATGCAACAACTGCAGGTGTTGTTCTCACTATAGCCAGTACCCAGATAGATACAAGTAGAGATAAGGTTGAACATCTGGGAATTTACCAAACAAACTCAAAGGATCAAAAACATAAATTTTCTTTTTTTTCCTATAGTTATTTTGAGGATTATGACTCGTGCAATACTTGTTGTTGGAGCCGTAATGCAGTTTTCTTTTATCTTTGAGGGAAACACAAGTTGTGTGTACACCTGCAGTTAGAGAGCATTAATGTAACAGAGCATCTAGAATAAGGTGTGTAGACTGGAAGCAAACAAACAGTTTCTGGCGGTCCTTGTGTGGTCTTATCGAGTCGTGTGGTATCCCGTGCTGTTCTGCAGCGTGTCAAATTCATTGATACAAGTATGATTGAACACATACTGATTGGATGCTTAGTCGTCGATGTGCAACGTAGTAAATGGATCAACGGATCCAAAGAGGTACAAAACACTGGGCAGGGATTTCTTTGTGGCATAGAACATGCATCCAACCAAATTTGGTATTTGTTAAAGTCCCCAAAACTTCTCAAGTCATCTTATTATCTGATGTTTGAAAGTTATCTTTGCTTGTTACTCCAATGCCACAGTGCTAATATATGAATGTGTCTGTAATACAGACATAGTGAGATAATGACTTTGATGAATCTTGTGTCTCAAGTTTAGGGTCTTCACAAGTTGATTTGCATATTAGGAAGTTTTTATGATGCTGATTTTTAAAAATAAAGTTTTAACATAAAGTGTAGAGAATGCTGAACACATGTTTAGTTACTTAAACATAAGTCCAGTACGGTCCGTTAGTTTGGGATTCAATGTTAATCATATGGTACTATTTGCTGTTGTCATGCTATGTAATGTATCATGTATATTACTGTATGATTAGCATAAAAAAATCATTTTTATTTATTTTTTTATTAAAAAAACATACACGAACAAAAACAAATAATCTTGACAAGCTTATCTCTACCACTGCATTAAGAAACTGGAACGGGCACTCGGTAGAGCGCATACCTTCACATATCATAAGAGTGGGCATTGAATTATGAACATTTTGGCATTAGTTGCCAATTGAATATAAATTGACCGCCTTATGGTAAAAAGAAGATTTTGACTTTTTCATGACCTTGACCTTTGACCCGATCGATCCCAAAATCTAATCAAATGGTCCCCGGATAATAACCAATCATCCCACCTAATTTCATGTGATTCGGTTTAATACTTTTTTACTTTTTTACTTACTATGCGAATAACACGCACGCACGCATACAAATACACGGCGATCAAAACATTACCTTCCGCATTTTCAATGCGAAGGTAACTATTAAAAATCTAACAAATATCAATTTGTCAAACTCACAAAACAGTGTAAAAACGGTACCATTTCCCAGAGCATGTGCAACAAAGTGTTCACAGATCCAAAATGCAGTTTGGATCCAGAGGCGTTGCAGAATGATCAAACGTGTCTAGTCTGTTAGTCACATTTGCAAAGACTTTTTGTCGAATATATAATGTCTTACTAAAATACACTTCATCTCCTAGGGGCACGGTGTGGCGTTGACGTCGATGAGTGTGTTTCCAACCCGTGCCGAAATGGCGGGGAATGTATTGACGCGGCTAATCGATACCGCTGCTCGTGCCTTGATGGCTTCATCGGCCTCCAATGTGAAACCAACATTGATGAATGCGTGTCAGCGCCGTGTCTTCATGGGAGGTACATTTCTTTTTTGTCGTCATTTAGAACACAAAGACTGCAAATGCAGTGTGGAAATTGCATGGAATTATTTTTTATTACCCTTTTTGCTATTACAGCGAATGGAGTTATATAGTCTGACATTTATAGACATATAGAGACATAGTCATTACTTCCATTAAAGGAAAGACACTCAGTCGTTCACAAGAGTGTATTTCTAGATAATGATTCTGTATCAATACAGCAACATTTTGCATCTTGTTTTTTTATTTTATTTTATTTAACCTTTATTTAGCCAGGCGAGACAGATTAAGAACAAATTCTTATTTACAACTGTGGCCTGACAAGAGGCAAAACCTCTTGAGGGAAAGGAGACATAAATAAATAACAAATAAACACAGTTAAAAAATAAAATAAACACAGTTAAAAGGTGCCAAAGAGCAGGGGAACCGACATGCTAACAACCTGAGAAACAGCTGCATTTGTTCTTTAACATTGAAGGGAACATACTCAGTCGTACACAAGAGTGTATTTCTAGCTAATGATTCTGCATCAATACACTTTGCTTCCTGGTTGATTTTATACAACAGAATACTTTTGATGAATTCATTCTAACCCTATTTAATGTTATTTGATTTGGGTTATTTGGGAGTTTTTCCTGATACGATGTGAGTTTTTGGGGCAGGGATGTCTATGTGTACAGATTGTAAAGCACTGCGAGACAAATTTGTAATTTGTGAAATTGGGCTATACAAATAAACTGAATTGAATTGAATAATGTCTTCTTCTCAGCTGTAGAGATGGAGTAAGTTCATACTCCTGTCTTTGTGAATCCGGATGGATTGGAAGCCGATGTGAAACAAACATTGACGTGAGTAGG
Organism: Liparis tanakae; assembly: GCA_036178185.1. Taxonomy (NCBI): domain Eukaryota; kingdom Metazoa; phylum Chordata; class Actinopteri; order Perciformes; family Liparidae; genus Liparis; species Liparis tanakae. Next base: position 18,311,359 of record CM070100.1, read on the forward strand.
ACAAGAGAAGTGTCTGATCTTTGTGTGACCTCTGATTGATTTTCCTACAAGATATGTCAATTGAACTACCATGATCATGTACACATTGTACAAATACCTGATTAAAAGAAATGGCTTTGTCTAATGCC